>CAEGAF010071612.1:0-26311 GCA_903067075.1 Micropoecilia bifurca | reverse complement strand
CTTAAATTTAAAATCTCTTAAATAAGCCTCCTGACGCCATCACTCCTAATAGTCAAACAGGAGGGTTGGGTCTCTTGATGGTCTGGGTGCCAGCAGTGGCTCAGTTCGCTCATTCCTCAGCCCAGTTCTGAGCATGTTTGACTTTACATATATTACAGCCTCTATCAAAGTAACAAAACCAGTAAAACCAGTAGTAGATTTTTTAAGTGAAATCTTGTGGAACAATAAACTGCCCATCACACCCAACCTATTTGTTTTGCAGTTACTGCTCATGAAATCTCTAGAAATGGCCTCAGTGACCAGGTCAGGTAGGCAGGTTCATACCAGTGAACTATAATATTGAAGTTTTATTTTTTTAATGAAAATTTTTATTATTATTGAGACACATTTTGTAGATTAAGTGCACAGAAAATGATATTTTCAATGTTGTATGTTTTTCAGCAAATGAAAAACATACAACACACACAACATTTAAGATTAAAATATTACATCTTTTTAATGAGAAATGTGTGCTTGATCAAATGGATGTATATTACTCACTTATAAAGGGGCAGCATTATGTATTATCCATTTTATAGAACAATCAGGTAACTGTGTTACCTTTGGTTGTTATAAAAATGCTTTATACATTAAACATGACCTTGGAATTGGTCTCTGTGTCTTTAAGAAGCTCCTGCCCTTTCTGACACTCAGTCATCACAGCAATTTCCCTCCTAAGAACAGCTGTTGTTAGAAGTGCTGGACTAAGAAGTAGTTTGTATAATAAGGTCAGCACACCTGCAGTTCCACCAGATGTTTTTTATTTGCTGCTGCCGCTAGTCTTATGGAGCTGAGTGGGAAAGCGTGTTCATGCATTTTTTATTGAAGAGATGCTTCAATCAGCCCCACTCACAGAAATCTTAAACCAGATCATGTTAGTGAAGATGAAAAAAGGAACTGTATGCTAAGTTTAGTAGTTCATATTAAATATAAGTATGTACATTGTTAAGAAGAATTTACACAGTTTATTGCAACAGTAAAAAAATATCTCAGTCTGAGGTGAAATTAGCAACAGACGATGCAGAAACCACATTTCGACCATGACTGTTTCATGCATTTGTGCAAATATTTTCTTTTTTTTTCTGGCTACAGGCTAAACACAACTTCTCATCAGTGGATGCATTGAGGTCAGTGAGTCATTCAGGTGCTTTTTGGCACATTTACAACAGGATGTCATGTGCCTAGCCCAGAGGAATGGCTTCAGACTGCTGCGGAGAGAGACAGTTATTCTTTTGTTACGTTTCTCCCATCCCCACAAAGAAACTCTGAACCTCATTCATGATGCTTTGATTACCAGTCTAACCAGGCGGCGGGGTTTTATTTTCCCCACATAAGGGGGACAGGACGGCCAGATGCAGAAAGTCAAATCTGACTTGTGGTAAGAATCGTAGTTTTGAATACTTTAGTGAAGTAAAAAGTTTTGCTTGTCTTTCCAGATGGCAAGTAGCAATGGAAGAGAAAGAGAGAGAGAGAGAGAGAGAGAGAGAGAGAGAAAGAGAGAGGGGGAGAGAGAGAGAGAGAAAGAGAGAGAGAGAGTGAGAGAGACCATTGTGACACTTAAAAATGTAGAAAGTAAAGTGAGTGCAGTTTCCTTAATCTCTTACCTGTTATGATGACAACACCGGTTTCTTCATGGAGCCCTAACATGGAAGCGTTTTGGGGGTGTCAGGTAAGGGGTTAACCATCAAAAGTCCCCTAGGACAAACTCTGACAGGAAGAAGTCTGGCTGACCCAAAGCCACAACTGAATCAGAAGACCAGTTTCTGACAGTTAACAGATTAGGTAATTAATTGTGGCCGTAGTAAACAAATCTAATTATCAACTGTGAGAGAAGAAACCTAGTCTGTTTTGGATAAGGATTAAAAATTAAGTGCACATGACGTGTAAAAAAAAATCCCCTTATTTCTTGGCTTTCCCAGCAGCGCCCCCTGCCGTCCCCCTTTCTTAGCGCCTTAACGTCTATGGTCACGTGACAGCCACTGGGATTCACTGAAAAGTTTGACACGACACTAGGAGCCTGCACGGAGCTGCAAGAATAAAAAAAAGCGGATAAGTTTTATTAGTCCGTTTTTCCCTCGGAGAGAAGATGGATTCCGTAGCTCAGGTAACTTCAGGGGCCACAACACTCAGAGGAGACCAGGATAATGGCTTTGTTTTTCAACCAGCAGATCTCCTCTGTTTTTTTTTTCTTTCTCTCGATAAGCCCACCTCGGTAGCAGATTCCTTCATGTTTTCTAACACACTCTGTATTTACGTTTATTAGAAAGTGCTCTCATCAGGATTCACTCTGGACTTTGGACCCCTGAAGGAGCCTCTCGCGTTCATCCGTGTGCTAGAATGGGTGAGTTTTACAGGATTTCTTCACCATATGGCCTGTGCGGTTCTGGGTGTGTGTTTTTACGTGGGAAGCTCATCTCTGCTTGCCAGAAATACCTCACAAATTGATTAGGCAGTTGGTCTTGTGACCCTCTCCACGCCCAGAGGAGTTATTATTTGAGCTTCAATGTGGAATGCGTTACATTTTCATGGTTTATGTCAGACTGAATCGTGCCCAAACCTCTGCAGCTCCGTTTGGAAGTGGGCAGTCGTTTTGAAACATGTTGAGAAATAATTGCAGTATGTAATATAAACACTTGCAGCTTTCACCTATCCACTGCCTCACGATTTTTACCCTTTCACTTTATTTTATTTATTTTTAAGTGTGAGCCCTGCATTGAAAACCATCTTCTCTAGACTTCCTGTCAACATTTTTCGAGGAAGTGTGTGCTCATGCATATAAGTGTTAGATCAGCACTTTTAATTTCATCAGCCCCTTCCTCATTTCTTTTCTCCAACCTGTGTGTCCTCTATGTTTCCCCCTCTGTGGTTACAGGTTTTTTCCATATTTGCCTTCGCTACGACTGGAGGTTACAGCGGATCCATCAGCTTCAACATCCAGTGCAAAGGAGGCAAAACTGAGAAAATAGATGCGTTATTCAACTACCCGTTCAGGTATGTCTAAGTAATCCCAGCTCACCCAAACAGGGGCTGGTCTGAGTTTCGCCTGCTAGGATGACCTCAAGCTAAAAAACTAAACTGAAATCTTAAGCAAGAGTTTTTTTTTAAGACCACAGGAAACAATGAATAGACCTGCTGTCTTAAAGACACAGTCCGTATTAAAAAAGAACATCAACTACCATTTACCTTTCAGATGTTGTATTGCCAAGAGTTTATAGAAAAAGGATCAAATCCTTAAAACTTAAGAGCTTCTCACATTTACCCTACTTTAGCTGCTTTTAGTGGTTTAAAGGGGCAGTGTCATGTAAAATCAATGTTTTTTTTAGCTTTACACCATGTTCTGATATTATTTCCTCATAAGAAACATATCTGAAGTGCTGCTTTGATTATGTCATGCACGTTTGAGAAATCCTGTAATTTGCCATAGCAACCATTCAGCTGTGCAAAACGTCTGGGTGGACTCCTCCTCTGAGTTGCAATTTCCATATTTCTGCCTCACAGTGCAGCCCTCTGCTGCGACTCCCACACTCAGCTCCTTCAGACTAGCCAGCAGCAATTAGCTGCTGTGGATCTGCGTGTCTGCTGAGCTCATTATATGAGCTACGTCTCAATGAAATGTTGCTCAAAACTTTGGTAAAGGATTAAAAGAGAAACAATGTTGTAGTGATTTCCTGAAGGTTGGAGCAGGACTTTTTCAAAAAGATATAGGCCTAATTTCAAGGCATTAAATTACAAAGTAAAATTTTGTTTTAGTCATATTTGACATATACAGAACTGAAGGTCACATAGTTACTCGATTGTGCTGTAAAATGATACTATGTGGCTGGAAAATGCATAATACTGCCTCTTTAAGACAACTCAAACAAACAGACACAACACTGTTTTAGGGGAAGATAAACTACTAGACTGAGACTAGACTATTCCCAATATACAGCTGTTAAGCTCTTCACTGTTTTTGACAATTTATCCCCCTGATCAAGTTACAAACTGATCAGTGATTGGATATGAAAGTATAGATATTTGATATCCATTAATATAATGTTTGTAATCCCATGGGTTTGAAAATGTGTCCAATACAAATGAAGGACCTGACCGTAAACTCACTGAACCTCACCTCAACCCTTCAACACTATTACATATCTACCTTTATTTCGCTGTAGCATTAGAGGATATGATGAGAAAATCTTTACACATCTGACGTCTTAGCAGACACATGGATATTTTTCAGTCAGTCAAACTTCTTATAATAAAAAGAAAAAATAAGAAGGTGTTCCACGGCTCAGAATGGGGCCAAATCAAGAGATGCTTCCAAGACATGAGAGGTTTTTATCGTATCACAATTCAAACTTATTTTAAAACTGTGGTTACTTAGAAGTAAAAAAAAGCTTATTTGTGTGCAAAGGTTGATGGACCATCCCTATAAGGTTCCCAATTGTGAAATCAACGGAACGACATCCAAAGACTACTTCCTGTCCGGAGATCACTCGTCCTCTGCACAGTTCTACGTCTGCATCGGGGTTTTGGCTTTTCTCTACTGCACCGCCTCGTTGATCCTCTACCTGGGCTATCAGCACCTGTACAGAGAATCCCCTCGGGGTCCCATCACGGTACGTTTGCATGGATTTCTTGTATTCTTTTCTTGCTTTGTTTAAACCGATTTGATCAATTTGGATCGAAAGGAACCTCGAGCAAGAAATGTCGTGGAATACTTGCATCTCGTCCTGAATCTTACTTGAGCTCAGAGAAAGTGCAGCAGAGCTGTGTGAGTGAAGGACTGTGAGGGTGTGGTTTACAAGAAAATGAAGGACATCGGTGTTGTGCAAACGTTTCCGTCAGGAAGCACCACGGGCAACACTGGAGGAGCAATGTTGCTGTGTTGTCATAAGCTGGTGAGGCGGGTGACTGTGAGGAATCTCGGCCACAGCAGAAGGAATCTGTTGCTTACTGAAAACATCAGCTTAGAAAAGCTTCTCTGGACTGGTGTTCAGGATTTTGAAGATGTGCTTGTTTCCATTTTGTTTTACTTCTAGGAAATTTTGTAAATGTATTTAGTCGTAAAAAAAAAACACACTCTCAACTAGATTGTAGAGTCTTGATGGGAGAAAAGAAGCAGATGTACAAGTGAGTAAAAACAAGATTTAATACAGTTTTTGTTTTGTTTGAAACAAAAACAAAACAATCTTCATATTTTAAAGCAATGAAAACATCATCACCAACAAAGACGGTTTCTTATATTCTCTTATATCCCACGATGTCACTGTTGACAAATACCGGGGATCAGAAAATAAGTTTTTGTTCATATTTTTCCTTTTAAATGCATTTTTTGGTGTATGTTCTTGTTCATCTGTATTTGTTTTGTTTTGACTTAGAAAGCCTGTGACAAAATCTTGGATTATATGGAATAAACAGCGCTTCCTGCAGTCCAAGTCTGGAAAAAAATATTTTCCTAAGAATCAGCTTTGTTGGCCAGCACTAAGTGAAAAAAAGAATGAATATGAGTTCAATTTTCAAGCGGTCCAGGCATACAAAGTAAAATATAAATATATAAACTTAAGGGAAAATAAACTAACATTATGCATTATTCAAGCCAGGAATATGAAAATCTTTATTTTAAAGCGTGACTAGAAAACAAAACGGACCACTTCCATTTTTTACAAAAAAAGGAAAACGAATGTATATTTTATTTTAGTTCAATAATTTTCTTAAATTTTACATAAAAATGGAGTTACCTTTTGTTTTGTTTTTCATTTCCTAATTTATGACGAGAACATCCACTTTTCCAAACATGTCGATATATGTGATCCTTTTTATCTTTGTAGATAATTCAGTGCAGAGAATTTAAAACAGCTGATGTTGTCAGATCTACAGAGTACATTATTGCAAAACAAAAACTTGCAATAATGACATTTTTTAGATTCAGTCATGCTTTAAACTTTACAAATTGGGCCATGTGTGAATCCAGGGGCTTCCTCCACCCCCTGTGTTCAGCTGTTTTCCTCTTATTTTCTTTTGAACTACATGAAACACATCCAGTGAGGAATAAACAGCTTCTCAGATCTGTAGTGTTATGGTTGGTTCAGTCAAGTCGGGTAAAAAAAAACCAACTATTATCTTATTAAACCTGCTTGGTTATGTAGGGCCCTGAAACTAAACACAAGATTACACCTGTTCTTGTACTTCCTTGTTTGCTGTATCTCTAGGATCTGCTGGTGACTGCATCCTTGGCTTTCCTGTGGCTCGTATCGTCCTCCGCCTGGGCTAGAGGCTTGACTGATGTCAAAACAGCCACTAGTTTTGATATTATTTTCCGTGGTCTTGAAGTTTGCAAGGACAACACATGCACCCCAGGAGCTTTGCCCTCTATGGGCAAATTAAATTCTTCTGTGGTGAGTTACAACACAACTCTGCATTTCTTTGCATAAGAAACGGGTTTGTGTGTAGACAGAACTGTTCCATTATTTGTTCAAACGAAGTAAACCCCCCCCCAAAAAACGTGGTTTTTAGTCACAAGTTTAAAAAGGTCTGAAAAGTGTTATGTGCATTTTTTGGCTTTTTTTCTCTGCTACCGACTCTGCTACCAATAAGTAAAATTCAGTGCAACTAGTTTCCTTCAAAAATCATCAGGGTTGGCTTATAAAGCAATATCTCAAGGTCTCAGTGTCACAGAGGGTCAGGATTTTATTTCAGAAAAAAATTAAACGGCTTCACAAAACTGGCACACCAGGCCAAGTAAACATTTGTCAGAAAAGCAGCCAAGAGATTCAAGGTAACCAAAGCAAGTAGGAACTGCACAGAGTCACCACTCGGATGAGAGAATCTGTTGACAGGAGCAATATTAGCTATGCACTCAACCAATCTGCTCCATTAATGGGAGGCTGGTAAAGATGTTCCTGAAAACAGCCATACTGCTTGCAGCTTCCCGCATGTCATGTAAAGCAAAAGGCAAACGTGGATGAACATGTTCCCATCAGTTTAGGCCAGAGTTAAACAGATTGCTAGCAGTTCACAGTTAAACGTGGTGGTGGCAGCATCACAGCCTCATTTTTTATTGTTATGCAGGTTCTAAAAAGTTGCTCAGAGTTAATGGGAAGACGGGTTAGTTCAACATACAAGGCGATTTTGGAAAATAAACCTTTAGAGACTTTAGTGGAGGTTCACTAAACATGAAGCAAGAGCCACAACGGAAAGGAAGATCAGTCTGATTAAACTTGAGCTGCTTTGCAAAGATGGATGGACCAAACTGTCAAAGATGTTAGACACATTAATTCTCTCAAAGATTTGTAGCTGTAATTAAAAGAAAAAAGTAGTTCTGCAAAGTATTTCTTCTCTGGAGTAATTACAAATTATTTATAAAAAGGAGGGGGAAGGAAAACCATGCTTCCTTTTCGGCTAATTTTCAATTTCTGTCCCAACTCCTTTGCAGATATTTGGATTCCTTAACCTCATCCTGTGGGGAGGAAATTGTTGGTTTATATACAAAGAAACCCCTTTCCACAAGACGAACCAGCCTGCCAACCTTGAAGGTGGAGCGACGCCACCATAACTGCACGGCTCGCTTGTTTCAAAAACGGTCTGATATGTGCAACTGACTGCACTTTTTGCAGAAAAGATTCTAATTTTGTGGGGGGGGGGAGGTTGTTGCTTAATCAGGAATTTATTTTTATCAATTCATCTCAAAAGGTACTAAAATTTGTTGTTAGCAAAATATTAATACAGACTGACCCATGTATTACTAAAGCATGCAGACTTTTGAGTTTGTAGATATAACAGGTACAAATGTAAAACCTGCTTTAACAGCTGCACACCTTTTTCACAGTATCTTTGTTCAATGCAAATGTTCTGCAATTGTATATTGTACAAAACTCAGGGCTGATAAGAATATTAATCAGACTTCCAGTTTCAGTTCAAGTACTTGAATGTGTTTAGTTAAAATGAAGCCCACGTTGAAATTATATAAATGCCACTGTGAGATTATTATGTAAAGGTCAAATAGGTTTTTTTTCTCTTCATTTTGCGGTCATAATAATTGCTGTTACAGAAATGGTAATACTTCTAGTTTAGACTAACATCTGCATGTGGCGCTGAATGTGGGGCTTCTGTTGAATCCGTTAAGAACATTTTACTGTTACAATTTCAAATTTAAAAAACATTTCTCGTTACATAAGATATACTTTCTCCTTTTCTTTTTGGAAAATGTCCGAGCAAATGTATTTGCAGTGTTTGTGCTTGGTTGTACTATTGTTTAATGCAATTAATTGCTTCAACAGTTGAGATGTGTTTAAGTTATTGCTAATTCACTTCATGTCTGTATCTGTCTTGCCTTTCTACCTGCTCTTTGTAATGAGAAAAATTTATTTGCCAAGAAAATGGTCGTCCGTTTTGAACATTTCTAAAAAAAAAAAAAACAATATCCGCGTTTCATCCCCATGTCTGCTGTTGTTGTTTCCTCACAGTTTAGTTGAATTATTAATATTTGAAACATTTTCCTTTGTTTTATCTTCTTAAAACATTTTAGTGATTGCTTAAGAACTTAATAGTGCTTTCAATATGTATATGTAGATGTGAGTAACGAACCTCGGATTAAGTCAAATGATACCAAACAACTTCAGGTTCTGTCACAAAAATAAATTATTGCAAATGATGACGTAGATTTTCTGTTTGCATAGAGAGGAAGTATTTTCCAGGTGTATTGTGCCATTTTTTAGCCCAATAAAGTAACTATACTACCTTCAATTGTTATAAAAATGTTTTATATGTCAAACATAACTTAAAAGAAATTCATAATTTAATTCTTTGAAATCGGCCTCTGTCCGCCTTCAACACAACAATGTCTGTCCATTATGACACGATTTTCACTTCTTTCCCCAAGCATTCAGTTAGATTCATGCTCTGTGATTGACTGAGCCACTACCATGCAGCTTAACTTTAATTCTCTGGAACCAATTTATAGTCTTCAGATCTGTTTAGGACGATTATTCTGCTGGGGGAAAAAAAGATCCACCGCTGTTTTATTGTCTGATTCCTATGACTGTCGCAGTGAATTTTCTCCAATTATATGATGTTTGCCAGTACAGTGTGATGAACGCCCCCCACCACCACCACCACTGTGTTTGGAGTGATATGAGGTTTGGTTTCTCCCCCAAATATGTGTAACAGCATCCAAAGAATAGATTTTTTTAGTCTAAATGTTCCTCAGAAAATCTCCCATGTGTCTTTTCCTTTGAAATGACTTTTTTGTCTCATCTCCTGTTGCTCTCTGGGAGCAGAAATTGACTCTTCATGTGTTTTCCGTTTGTTTTGACAGTCAGAAATTCAGAGCCCCTCTTGGCTGATTTGTGGTAAAACTACCTTATTTAAATATCCACATTCTGACCCTAACAATTGCGAAGGTCAGAAATGTTGCTGTCACTGCTACCATCAATGTGTTTGATCCCCTTCTGCTTTCTTTATTCACACTAATGTATTGGATTATAAAGAATCATTTATAAATCGTTGCAGGTGAACGTTAATGGTTGTACAATGTATGTTTTACCACCAGATGGCAGTAAAACACAGCTTGTGATCAGTAATTTAGAGCGCTTTGACTGAGCTATTGTCTATGGAAAAGCATATTTACGTCGGTCTACCAAAGCCAATTAACTGTATATTAAATGTATGAACAAGAAAAACATTTTTATAAAGGGTTTATATATGGTGCTATGAGTGTAGCACCACCTAATCCACAGATTTTACCCACTGTGTATTAGACAAAGCAGATCAGAACTTTGTAATGAAGTTAGCATCACAGTTTAACTGCCTTATGATTTATAGACAAATGAAGACGCCACAAGGTGTAAAACTGTATCTTTTATTATGTCAAATTATTGTGCATTACTCTTCTTTAATGCCTATAGTTTGCAGCTATCCTGCAGCCAGAGAAGCTTTTAAGCACACGATGCAAAGCCATTATCCTTCAGCTACGAGGCCTCTGAGTTTTTATGGCAGTGACCAACCTTATCATTTTAAAAGTTGTGGTCAATAAACACAGTGCTTTCAGTGCTGCTTAAAGCTCCCTTCGTATGCTATGGCCTAAGGTAAAAGCAACAAGCCTTCTGCCTCACCTACTCATGGCTGATTGCTACTTTATAGCTATGGATGAAAGATGATTATGTGCAGCAGGGTAGTAAGAACGTGTTCTCTTCCCTTTTTAATCTGGCTGGATTTATCTAAACTTAAGGGCAAAGAGCCTGCAAGGTGCAGCAATAGTAGGTTTGATTGTTTTGCTTTAAAGATACTGTAAATGTGAGCAAGTTAGAGATGTTACACAGTCCTGAGGAAATCTATTTACCTACTATTTGGTGAGCTTTTCATACTCACTTGTTTTTCAGAAATTCAGTAGACCACTCTGTTTCCCATTTCTCTCGCTCACCTGCCAGCAGCTCCCTACATCGTATGGCATAACAATCTAGTAAAAGCACTGTGTTTTTAATTTCTTATGGCTTTAGGAACAAAAAAATCCAATACTGATTGAGGCTACATACAGTCTAGTCACTGCCGATTAGGATTTATATCCCCTAAGTTATTAAAAAAAAGAAAGAAACCTGGCACTCTCTACATGCAGGTTTTGATACCATGTTTTCTCTTTGCCCAGCCATTTCAATAAAAAATAACTGATTCCTACCCTGTTTAAAAATAAACATTTATAATAAGACTTGGATGTTGGAACAGCTAACATTAGCACAAAGGCAGACAAAATGCAAAATGAACAGTATTGGAATATACAAGGATACAGTCAGTACATCAGAACAGTACACAGCTAATCAATACTAAACACAGAATGTGAGTCTTAACACATACATGTATATATATATAGCTATTTATATTGTTCATATAGATATACACAAAGGCAGATTTGCTTTGGAGAAAAACAGCTGAGATTTTCCCTTTATGTCAGGACCCTTGCAAAAAGCACTTAACAAAACGCTATAGAGATCTACGATACAAACTGTGGAGGTCGAACATCAGAGTGGATCTAGTGGATATTTATCCCCTTCTTGATGACGGTTGATTAATGTGCCAAGCTACTCAAAAGCCACAATATCTGTTTGTGATCTCAGCTTCTCACGCCGTCTTAAGTGACAGCACCATGATGGATAAAAAGCACACATTTCAGCTGCAAAAGGACAAAAAAAAAACCAAACAAACAAGTAAAACCCTTAAAATGGATCTCTCTCTCTAGGACAAACGCTACCCGTCTGTGAGGGTTATATATGCGGCTTTTTTTTTAAGTGTGGCTTGGTATTTTCTGCTGCTGTCTGTTTCTCCACCTGGTGTTTCAGCGTGTGACAGAGTGATATGATTCGCACACACCACCTCTCTGACAAGTGTGACTTCCTTTTCTCACCCACTCAGGAGATGCTGCTGTGCATGCGGCAACTGTGAATATTTCGCCAATTTTGCGTAAGAAAACATTGCACCAGAAATGTGTAAATTGATTTTTTGTTGTTGTTGTTTTTAAGTTTCGAAGATGCGATTTTATGTATTTATCATTGTTTTAGATTTTTTTTGTTTTGAATAGCAACCCGGAGGCATAAAGGAAATTTGGTATTGTGTTGCACTTTCCGACCATATGACTCAGATGGGAGCGAAAACGCTTGATGAAAGCTCCAGGCAAATTGCAGACTTTTTAAAGGGCATCGCATTCATTGCTGAGTGATTGCTTTCCAGCCTAAGAAAGGGCAGCTTTATAATGACCGGGAAAGACGCAAACAAAGCAAACACATCTGGGCTGAACTGAAGGCTGTCAGTATATGAAGGCAAAGAAAATGCCTTTTTGTGTGGCGGTGACTCATGACAACACGATCGATCCCCACTGGTTCAAGGAGAGAAAGGCAGACTCTTAACTTCTTCCAATCAAAGGATAAAATTAGCATTTACGACCTTGTCGTGCTGCGACATGAACCCAGGAGAGTTTAATAAATCTGCTCCTTCTGGATGAATCAAAGCATTCAATGTTTAAATAATATTCTAAGGGAATTTAAAGGGGTATTTCAGAATATTTGAAGAGGTTTATGCAAATATTGTGCTGCCAAGAGATAACTCTCTGTAGGACAAATTTGAAGGAAAAAAACAGAGTCTGCTGCATTTTATTCTAAGATAGAGCAATATTGATGCTCTGGCTGCAGGTGTTGACTTTAACTACCTCTGAATTCAAAAGAAAGAGCAAAAGCAAGAGTCTCCCATAACAACATGGTTTCCTCATCCCTCTTCAACATTAGCTTCCTCACCTGAAGGGGCAGGACAGAGTGATATGAATGTGAATCAATCCTAAACGAAACATATAAACCTTTTTGGAAAACCAACTTTTAAAATCTCTGTTACCAGAAAAATGCTGTAAAAAATCTCTTAATTTGCAAAGTATCCAGGTTCATATGGGCAGGGCTTTAGCATGAATCCAGCTAATGGCTAGTACAAAAGGGGAGTTGATCAAAGCAAATTTAACAGAAACTCCAATCCTGACAATCTCATAGGCCTTAATAAGAAGTATTTTAAAAACCAACAACTTGTTTAACTGTTTTACAAAACAAATTTAGGAGAACGTAACAGGTAGAGAAAATGTTTCCAGTCGAGAAAAACAGTTTTGGTATAATAAAAAAAAAATAGTGGTGCATTAGAAATTGGTTTTCTTGATTTTTACACATGCCCACTACTCAGCATCTAGTCTGACCAAAAAACAACCTACTGCAGGTAAGACTCTTATTGTTTTAATCGTGTATAAATCCAGATTAGTTAGTACCGGACAGTAAATCCTAACAGCATGACACAGAGAAGCCAGGGCCAAAACAAACTTCCACAATCTTAAAACAACTTTTAAAGATGTCATAGTGGTTTATTCAAACCCATCTAATAAACTTTTAAAACATCCTTATACTTGCATTGTCCTGTCATTTACAGAGAAGCAAGTATATATCTACATCGGAATAGACCTATGAGGTATTGAATAACTATTTTTCTGCTTGAAAAAAGAACCTAATGAAACATACATTTATATACTTTTCTATGGAGAACTAAGTCAGCATATGTTTAATGAAGGGGTCAAGATTAGATGTCAAGATTAGGGTCAAGTCTAGACATCAAAGATTTATTAACTTTAATAGGACAAAGCTGTACGTCTGAGAACGTAGGAGTCTAAAACCTGCAGAACCTGCAGGTGGATGTTCCTTTAAAGAACACCAAAATGCAAACCTAAATACAGCTTAAATAAAACACGTTTCAATAAACAGCTCAACATCTTGACTTTGAAGTCGCTTTAAAATGGTAGACATGTTTACCGCTTTCGGACTTGCTGTTAGCTTTGCCTGCGGTACCAACTAGTCTGGATTTATTCTGACTTTAAGATGCTTAGTTATTAACAGCTTATAACCTTTTAGCAGAACAACACTGACAGTCTTGCACAATCCGTTTCAAAAAAAGCTGTTAATTTTGTTTTGTGGCAGCTGGGGCTAACTCTAGCTTTTCCTGCCAGTAATGTACAGCTGCATTTCCATTATTCATAAGCTTATTTTTAAGACAGAAACCATTACGGTTACTCAGACCCCAATGCTTTACTGCTGACACAACAAACATCACATTCTAGAAAAAATGGCTACATTTCAGGTGTGACACTGGGAACTATTGATTGAACCCTACCTCATTTTTCAAACTACATCTCATTTATCACATCTGAACACAGGCTTGTCTACTCAAACAATTTAAAAAATGGATAGACTTTCAGCTTTCCTATAAGGTGCACCTCTTTTCTTAAGAATAAAATACCATAATGCAGCATAAGCTAAGTATCTGCGCTTTAAACTCTGGATTAGCACAACCAACGCTGTTACTTTGCCAAGAAGAAAATTTAACAGCATGTGGCACCTCAGCAGACGACAACCAGAGCAGTCTGTGTCCTTCTAAGGAGTTTGGTACCTATGTGTTTACGGAATTGAGACAACATGTTAATAATCTGTCAGAACAAAATACCTTTCTGCACCTTGTGTGCTTCTGCAGGCGACTGC
Organism: Micropoecilia bifurca; assembly: GCA_903067075.1. Classification (NCBI taxonomy): domain Eukaryota; kingdom Metazoa; phylum Chordata; class Actinopteri; order Cyprinodontiformes; family Poeciliidae; genus Micropoecilia; species Micropoecilia bifurca. The sequence goes on along the minus strand of CAEGAF010071612.1, from coordinate 12,242 downwards.
ATGCGATTACCTGTGAGAGGAGGTCAAAATATTGTCTGGTTTTCACTGCAGATGTGAAGAAGCAGTATGGGAGACGCTGAATGTACAAGTATTTCAGCATATGGTTGCTCAAAAATTGTCTACCATGCAATTAGGACATTTTCACTTATCATGTGTAAGTGGTAAATAGCTGCCAAATATGGCTTTATGACTTAAGACTATAAAGCAGGATTAATCTGTATCCGTTAAGGGTCGGATAAAAACTAGGGTAAAAACCTAGAAATCTATGATTACATATCTCAAGCTTTAGGATCTCATATAATTTAATGTAAGAGGTTTTATAGCATGCCGTGTCATTATACACACATAAGACGAGGTGAATGTCACTTCTACTAGCCTGGTCACGTCAGTGTCTGTCTTTGTGTGATATAATGCAGCCTATCCAAATTCTTCATTAGAAATATAATGAGAAAACCACAGTTTTGATTTATACCAAAATGTTGTTTTTGAAATCTGCAATTGTTCACAATTCTCAATCGGTTGTAGTACATCGCTTCCTGAGTGCTGCTAACAACCACATTTCTTCTCTAATAGGCGCCACGATCCACTTATATGCATCCTTTCCTTTCACAGTATGAATAGTAATTGCTACAGGTTGAAACGCTGGAAAAGTCTGGCTTATTGTCCTCTTTCACAATAAGACAATTTGCTTTGAGCTCCCTTTCAGACGCAATAATAAGTTTGCTATCCGTCCCTCTAGCCTTTTCCCGCACAAGGTCACAGTAGGAGTTTAAATTCAATAAATCATGGCTCTTAATATGCCCAATAGCGTCGACTGTCGACTCAAACCACCATGGGAGTGTCTGAGAAGACGGAGCTAATGGACTCTGCTACCGATTTCTTCCTCTTCCCCTTCATGAGAGAGCCGGCCTCTCCATCAAGGTCGTCATTGTCCTCGTCCCCGTTGGGATTCACCTTGCCGTTCTGGCCCTGCAAGTCCTTCGAGTCGATGAACGCAACGTGCCTGTTCAGCTCGGCCTTCATTGCCGGGTCCTCGTGGGTGGGAGTGACGCTGAGCATCGAGGAGTGGATGCTGTCCTCGCCGCGGGTCTTCCCCTTGCTGGGACAGCAGAAACAGCGGCACGGCGTCAAGTAGAGGTACATGAGTACCAGCACCACACTGGCAAGGCAGCCCACCAAGGTAGTGTAAGCTGTGTTCAAAGTCTCCCCGGCCCCATGCATGGTGAAGTTGTGAACCTTCAGCACAACATAGATAGTCTCATTGAAACTATCGCTCACAGCAAAGCACGTGTAGGTCCCGGAGTCATCGTACCTCACCGGATTTATCTGCAGATTCCCGTTTGGCAGGACCTTTGCAGTCTGGTTGTCTCCCGACGTCACCAAAACGTTCCCGGGCAAAGCCCAAGTCTTTATCATGTCACGGTGTTTGGTGTCACAGCTGAGGATCAGCTTTTGCTCCAGGAAAGCCTCTACGCCCTCCTCCTTGAACGTGGTGCAGTTCATGCTTTCGCCACTAAGATCGAAAATCTGGGTTTTCTGCGAGTTAGGCAGGACGCACGTGAACTCGTCACTGAAGTCCACAACACAGTTCAGCTTACGAATGTACCAGTGGGCCAGGAGTGTGTAGAGACTACAGGTACACTGCAGAGGGTTGTTATGGAAGTAGAGGCCATTTTTAATCCAGGCAGGCAGCATATTAAGGTCATCTATGGGAACCTTTTTGATCCTGTTGGATGAAACGTCCAGGAGGCTCAGGTTTTCCAGGCGATACCTTTCTTTGATCAGCTCTGCTGGGAAGCGGGAGATTTGGTTCTGGCTGAGATACAGCTTCTGAAGGTTGACCATGGTGACAAAGGCTGACCTGTCAATCATTGAAATTTTGTTATTGTAGAGCAAGAGGACCTCCAAGCGGACCAAAGGCTCGAAAATAAACTCATCCAGCAGCTGCAGTTTGTTGGAGGACAGGTCCAAGTAGCGCAGTTGCTTCACATATATAAAAGCTTCAGAGGAAAGGAAATGGAGATCGTTGTGGCTAAGCAAGAGGTTATGGAGATTCGGAAGCTTGACTGTAGTCCATTCAGATCTGAGCAGAGCTATGGCGTTGTAGCTGAGATCCAGTACAGAGGTGTAGAGAGGCAGTCCTGTGGGGACGGCACTCAGGTTCATCTTGGAGCAGCTGACGATGTTCGAGGCGCAGATGCACGTTGTATGGCAGTTCAACGTCGACCCCGCTGCCTCAGGAAGCCAGAGGACGGCGGCGCAGAGGGTGAGAACCAGGCCCCATCTCTGCAACTTACTCTGAAACTTACAGAGGGGTAAAGTTTCACCTGCTCTGGAGGAAGATCGCAACATGCTAGCAGTTGTTCTCAATCCTCCAGAGGTTTATTATGATCCCATTTTCAGGAAAGCGCTCTAGGATGTAGGAGTCCCAAACACATTGGTGAATAAAAGCTGAAAAATAAGACAAACATGTTATTAGATAGATTTTTAAAACAAAACCTGAAATAAGTAGTTTCTCAAAAATACTCTAATCATATGAATGCAATCTGGCTTTTACTTATTTTTTTTTATTGGAGGATAAAACTGTCAGCCGGATGTAAACCGAACTAAGACCCCAAAATCTTCAGGAGGCCCCGAGAACACTTCAACTCTCAGGTAGGACATAAATCTCAACAATATTCTTGTTTATCACAATAAGTCCGTCCTAGGTACATCCGAAAATCCCAATAAAACACATTAAAGTGTGCGTTTTTAAAGAGGCACAGAAGTTTGATAACCGCACTAAGTGAAGACTCCCAATTTATTACCAACAGTTTTTTTTCTGCTGCTTGTGTCTGAGCTAGAGTCACGTTTCAGTCACAATGGAACTGCTGTGAAATCCATCTTGACATATATTTGCAAATTTTGCCAATAACTGTCAGGTAAACTTGGCCCCTCCTTCCTGACTCAACCGAATCCTTGCTGAAGCTGCATTCGATTAGCGCTGGAAGTCAAAGGTTGGAATGACATCATAGCCGAGCCGAGAGCGTTCTAGTTGCAAGTCGTAAAAGGTTGAGACTTGCTGTTTGATTTGGTGTGAACTGCTAAAAACAAGATGCTATTATATTTATTTCCCAACATGTTTCTTGATTTATATATATATATACATATATATATATATATTTAAGACTCTACTTAGTGTATTGTCAACAATGTCTTCGAATAACATAATTACCTCATCATATTTTCACGTTTTCTCTAAACGTTTAACATTATTTTTACATAAAAACATTAGGCTGCTGGTGAATCTGGCTTGGAACGTTTCTGGGGGAAACCCTCCACACTAGATGCAAAACTTTACCAGTCGGAGTAACTTTAGGGTCCCTCCTTTTTTTCTTTCTTTCTTTTTGTACTGAGCTGGAAACACGACCTTTGAGTGCAAAGAGGACCCACCTTAAAATTGTGGGCAGTGGCTGGAGGGGCTAAGAAGTAGAAGCTCCCCTCATTAAAATCTGCCTAAGGCCCTGTACAACCTTGTGCCGGCTCTGGCGGACACTTCAGGTTCAATTATCCTCTATGAAAAGGACTAAAAAAGAAAAGAAAATGCATTAATTCAAACTACTTTTGAAACCAAATCTATATCTAATTTCTGTAAAGGATGTATTTAGTGGACCCCTTATGAAAATGAACCCCCAGTTTAAAGGTTACTGTCATTTTTCCTTTTCATCTTTCACCTCTCCATCAGCACAACTGTCTTTAAAACAAACAGACACACAACACAGTACTTGTGTGTATATTCACACTCCCGGAGACACAAACTGATTCCCTGTGCTCTGCCCATCTCTCCATCTCTACCTCGCCATTTCTTGATCTCCCTGACACAGCTGCACGTTGCCGCACACAGTAAAAAAAAAAAAAAAAAAAGTCCAAACAAATAAACGCACACAGGCAAAAATCATGCAAATATCATCACCACGTCGTGTCATGTTCCCAAACTGCTCATTTTATGCAAGAGCCGTGCGAGCCGTTGCGCTGCACCATCATGTTGACTAAATAACAAGTACAAAGAAATAAAGATGGAGAGGAGAAGACACTTGCCTGGAGTCGTCGGGGTGCAGCAGAAGGCGACGCTGATTTCCTGAAACCAGCTCCCTGCGTTTGTTGACCGCGTTTCTGCAGGCGAGGAGCTTCCGCGTCTGCTGCTGAGGACGGCTGGTGCAGGGAGGAGGGAGAACCTCTGCTCAGATGTCTGGCAAAAATAATCCCGCTCCACGAGGCAACAAGCACCCGGCGCAAAATTACGCAAAAAAAAAAAAAAAAAAAGCTTACGTAAAACGCAGAAATCAGGCGTTCATTGAACTGATCACCCTCATTTAGTTATCAGATTGTACTCGGCTGTTTTTTTTAAAATCATAAGCACGTTTCGCTCCGGACTCTGGCGCATTTTGGTGCAGGTTCGGTTTAAGTTCGGTCTGATCGTCATCATCATCATCATCATCATCATCAGCAGCAGCAGCAGCAGGGAGCCGCTGGGTTCATTAAAAATGAGCAGTCTACGTATGACAGGCTGTCTGCGGCTCCACGCAGGCCCGCATGCGGCTCTTTTCCGCGAAGAGCTGCTGCTACTGCAGTGGTGGACGCGCTGATCGGTGTAATGCGCTCAAATCCACAAGGCGTTGTTTACCGAAAGTGGCCGCGCTAAAAGCTCTGGAGAGGAATGGAAAAGTCCACAAGGAGCCGGATATTACAGAGCAAATGATAGGGGTGATTATAGTGTTTTTTCTCCACCAAGCAAAGCGATTCTCAATTGACTGTTGATTCAGAAGGAAGCACTTTAAAAATCCTCGCAAAAACAGGGCGCTAGAGCAATAATCAGACTTGAATGTGTTTTATTGGGATTTTAAATGATAATTCAGAACAAGAAGTCCATAATCGTGAAGTGGAAGGATAATAATTCACTTATACTGTCAGGTTTTTATTCACACCCCTCTGATATCCCTAAATAGAGTCTGCCTGTGTCAATCTGAATAAAGATGTGAAAAAAGATGCAGGGGACAAAGCAAACATGTGGAGGGGGAAGCTCCAGTCAGATGAGACCCAAATGTAACCTTATAGCCTACATGCAAAATTAAATATGTGGTGGAAAACTAACACTTCACATCATCCTAAACAAACCCCATGAAACATGATGCAGGCAGCGTTATGATGTGGGTTACGCTGAAGTTGGTCTGAGTTATTACGAAGATGAGTGGAGCTGGAGGGTTTGTGAAAAAGACTGGACTGTTGTGTTTCAGCAGGTCAATGACATACAATAAAATGTTTTGGTAAAAGGATATTCATGTGAAGATCAGGCCTTCTCAGACACTCTCTGTCCAGCCTGACCAAAGCTGAAATATTTTGCAATGAAGATTTGGGGAAAATGTACATGAGAAGATAGTAGTACAAAAGATCTCTGACTACAACTGCAGCAAAAAAACGTAATTCAATAAAGTATTAACTTCAAGGGTTCTGAATACGACTATATTCTGTTCAGATTTTCTCTTGTTAAACATATTGTGAGCTTTGTACTATCCACTGAACAGTTGTGAACCACTTTGTGCTATTGTTTGACATCAAATCTAAATGAAATACATTTTGTGGCTGTGAGATAAAAATAATGAAAATGTTCAAGCAGAACAATGTCTGTTGTTGCAAAGGTTACATTTATCTCAGTTAAATAGGAAAGGAAGTAGCGAAACCGTGACACGTTTTTCGGGTGACAAACTGAACTTAAGGTGAGTTTGATTGATTTTTCCTTGGTTAGCAGTGTTGAATCTGGTCACTTTTCACTCCCCCTTCCCGTCTGCTGTACAGATTTCTCTCTCTCCTAAAGTAAGACACAGATTTCACTCACATGTGGCAGAATGTGAGACAAAACTGTCACATTCTTCCCTCCTCCTCCCCACATATCATTCCTATAACCATCTGACGGCTGAATGTCTCGACAGCTGAGTAGTGCTACTATTTTTATTTTGTCTCCATATACGTAGGTTTTCAGACACTACAGCAGACTATGTAAATTAAATAATTATTTTGGTCTGCAGTGAGTAATCTGCATGATTCAGCTGTGATTAAGGTATTGCCAGGTGTCTTAACTCTGCACACCGGCAGCTTGGTCATATTTATATCGTAGTCTTCTAAGGGCCCCAAGCAGAAGGGACATCCAAGTGAAAAACAAATCCTGGAATACTTAAAAGGAACATTGTTAATCCTGACATCAGGGCTCTATTTTGTGCCTGACAGCCTCGGGATTGCAGACGGCCTCCAGTCTGTTACTCGGCTCTGGCTATTCTTACACTCTGCGCTCACATTGTTTATGTTTTTTTGATGAAGTCTGTGCCAACTGTGCAGGGGAAACACCTTGTCAGTTCTTTTATTCAAGTGAATCCACCCACAAACTGCTTTCTGAGATACTTTTTTTTTTTTCTTTTGGGAAGTTTCCTCGATTCACAGACCTGCTGCTGCAATTCATATCTCTGGCAGAGCTGCGAGGGCAGGTGTGCTGCCAGAAAGCTGCTGCGGCCTCCCACTCAGGGGTGCATTATCTCAAACAATGGGTAGGATATGACAAAAATAAAGGACAGAGATCATTTTAAAGAAATTAATAATAATCTGACTGCAGTATGCGATATGAGAAAATAATGCAAAACACTGTATCCATCAGAGTGTATGGATCAGGGGGAATATTTTTATTTGATTGTAAGTTTTTTTGTGTATCCTTGAATCTTTGCTACTCTTTTGAGTAATTTCCGCCTGTTTTGTGAAAAAAATTATCCAAAACAGTAAAAAATGAAGTTAACCCTTCACCTGACATGTTAACATGTCAAGAACTGATTTTAATTATTTATTTTAAAAATAAAATAGATATTTGCCGATTATAACTATCACAATGTACCAGAACGTAGGAGCTTGTTCGCATGCTTTCATCAATGCTCACCATCCAGAACAGAACTCGTTATCAAAGTTACATCCATTACTCGCTTTTCACCCGAATCAAATTTATACGCTTGGCTCAGTAAAGCGAGCAAATCAACAAATGTTGAATTTTGTTTTACAGAAATCCGATTTAATGTCAAAAATGATATTAAAAGTACTGCTACACTATTGTTGTTACAAGGGATAAAAAAACAAGGGATAAAAACAAACAAAGAGTGAGCAACACTTTTCACTTTGAATGGTTGATTTTTAAACATCTGAGATCGTTTTAGCTGTTTAGAAGTAAATGATAAAGCTATGTTGTTTTTAAGTGAAGTATTACCAAAATCTTATAGTGAAGATTCTACACTGATAAATCCTGCGTTGGAGCAGCAGACTGAAATGCAGAAACTGTATGATACCATTTGCTGTTAAGAAAAACTGATGGTAGAGATTTGCGGTATCAGATTGGGACTTAATGTTACCAAGAGACATTAAATGTCTTGAGTTGTTACCTGGAACTAAATTATCTTGAACAGGACATCCTCGGGGCACAGATGTGTTTTAGATTCCTTCTATTTCCTAATCTAATCTTTATGCTTCCTTTGACATCGTTAGATTACATCAGAGAATAAAATGTACTGGTTGGCACTTTCTCGTCAAATGTTTTCTCCTTCTCTTACATTTATATGAAGATGAGTTTATTTGTATAACACATTTCAGCAAAATATCTTGTCAAAGTGCTTTACATAGTAAAAGCATGATGCAGTAACCAATACTGGAAACAGAAAACCATCAACAAACACTATCATAATTAAGTTTTTTTTTAAGGTTTTGTTGGCTCTAGTGACCTTTATTAGAAAGTAGTTTGACAGGAAAGAGGGTTATGAGAGAAGAGAAGGGGAAGACATGCAGCAAATGTCACCAGGCCGGGAAATGAACCTGAGACCATTGGCATGAGGACTAAGGCCTCAATACATGGGTTGTGCTTTGACCCTGCGCCACCACAGCACCGTGACCATAATAAAGATCTAAGCATCATCTAATATTGAATGAAGATTAGAATTAATCTTCCAGTTATTATTAATCAAAGGTAACTGGGCAGGCGAGTTTTCAGCTTTAATTTAAAGAAGTTCAGTGTTTCGGATGTTTTGCAGGTTTCTGGAAGTTTGTTCCAGATTAGAGGAGCATGAAAACTGAATGCTGCTTTTCCATGTTTAGTTCTGGTTCTGGTGTTGCAGAGCAGACCAGAACCAAAAGACCTGAGCGGCCTGGAAGGCTGATGCAACAGCAGCACTGATGTATTTTGGTGTAAAGCCATTCGGTGGTTTATAAAGGAACAGAAGTATTTTAAAGTCTGTTCTCTGACCAGTGGAAGGACTTTAGACCTGCTGTGATGTGCTCTGTTTTTCTGGTTTTACTGAGGATGTAAACAGCATCCAAGTCTTTTTCATTCACCTTTCTCCAGCTTATAAAACATACATGTTTGAAGTTCAGTTTGTCTATGTGTTTTACCTGTTGCTTTAATAATGTTCTGGGCTCAATAAACCACAGGTGTGAAAGACGAGTCTGCTGAAACGGGTTTGACTTGTTTCAATAAAGAAAGAAAAAAAATCAGGCAGGGTTTAGACTGTGTGCAGTTTTACACATTTACTCTCTTACTTCCACACATGTAAACATCTGAAATGAAAACCCTGTAAAGAAAGCAGAGAGTCTGAACCCAGAGTGAAACCTCTGTTCGACCGTGTGTGTGTGTGTGTGTGTCTGTGTCTCTAGCGCTGTGACGCTGGTGAGATGGAGCTGAAAGTGATTTATGTTCTGTTCGACTTCACTTCCTGCAGCGATAGGGACAGTGTTGCCTGGCAACTGCTCGCGGCCTTTAGTCGACTGGCTTGGCTGTGGCAAACCCGGGTGGCCTTGTCTTTTCCAGTTCTTTCAGCTACCTGCTCCCGTCCAGTTTCTTCATGTCCGCATGTTAGACTTCAGGATAAAAACACGTCTTGAGTCCAGATATTATCAAAGAACTGTCATCACTAGATGTCCTTGCTTAAAATACATTTTAATGTCTTGAGTTTAAACATTTAATGCATACATTTGAATGTGTTTAGATAGCAAAGAAAAAACAAGACTTGTGATGTAATATGATGGCAAAGTATTGCCATCATATTACATCACAAGTCTTGTTTTTTCTTGTTTCTTTCCAGACTCACCTACTACTGTAGGTGAGTTTCTTTCCAGACTCACCTACTACTGTAGGTGAGTCTGGAAAGAAACACTTTAGCAACTTTTATTATATTACATTAACCTAATTATTCTCACATATAATATGGACTGCAGTTTGAAAGTTTGTAATCTTAGACTGAAAAAACGATAAGTGTGCACTTTTATGCCTCACAACCCAATACAAATTATGAATGGCTTGTATGGTGATATGATAGTAAACAACCCCCACATCCTGTCTATAAGCTCATGTAGACGGAGCCAAACAGATTATATCAGACTGATATGCAATATGCAATAAGAGATGTAACTTAATGCTCTGTGGTTGCCATGTTGCCCACAGAAACAAACTCCCTTTTTGCCCCCTCACATTACTAAGATGTTTAGCTTTAAATAAAGCTTTGTGTGGAGAAAAACAAACAAAGCTACTTGAAATACTTTTCTAACATAATTTTCAAACTGAGGGTGAATAAACATTAATTTTTGGTTGAGTAATACATTTTTGCCAATGGAATCATATTGTTGAGACTTGTTAATGAAGCAACTATGTTCGATTGTGGACAAGTTTATATGTTCCCTTAAGGCACATGTGTCAAACTCAAGGCCCGCGGGCCACATATGGCCCGCCATGTCATTTTATGTGGCCCCCCAGGGTTTTATAGGCTCATGATTGACATAAAATATGTTTTGAGCACGAATTAACTAAAAACTACATCTCCCATAATGCATACCGATTGTTACTGGACCACATTATGGCTTCTCGCCACTACAGAGCAGCAGACTTACCTCAAGCTTATTGATTTTACCAGCGAATAAAACCGAGACATCAACAAGCTAACATCAAAATGTCCGAAAGAAAAATCAACTTACAAGTAAGACTGTAAATGAAGATGTGTGTGTGTTGGTGTTAGGGTGGCAGGTCGCGCTAGACTTTTTTTGTTATCCGTCATCTTGACCGACAACGTAAAAAATAAATCGTTCATGTACTATTTTTATCCGTAAAATTACAATCATATTAACATCAGCTATTTAGCCGCATTTTATGCGGTTTAGTTAATATTCTCCGTGAATCCAGATCCCATCACAAATGAAGCAGATAAATGTATCTACATTTTTCTTCGTAGTGACAAAAACCACTGACTGTGGCCCCAACAACTTTTAATAAATAAAATTAAGCGGCTTTCAGCATTAGCATCACTTCATCCGCTGGGGTCTGAACGCACTTCCTCCTGGTTCACATCTGCAGAAAAATCTGCACTCATTCATCAGTCAGTTGGATCCAAACAGACCAACTGAACTCAGTCAGTGTTTTATCCTGCCGGGTCCGCTGTGCTTTTACCAGGATTTTTTTTGTTTTTTGCGTGGTTTCGCTTCCGACAGATGTTCCGTCTGCAGCTCCTCCAGAGCGCCGCTCTCCTGGGCAACATGCACCAAGAGGCTCCATTTGTTAAATCCGCTGGATGAGTTACTTCCAGCGGTTTTTAATTCTTTGCAGCGGCGTAGCTGCGGACTGCGCATGTTACAATCTAATTAACTTCTGCGTCGTCATTTATTTCCTCAAGATAAACTGCCGGCTCCTCAAATGGATTAACACAACGTTGCATTCTCATTAGTTTTCTCTGCTCTATAACGGAGACTTGAATTTAACAGGCTTTTTCAACCAAAGGTTTTGAATGCGCTTCCTAACCAGACGCCTCAAAGCGTTATTTAACAATATGAGGTTTGGTTTAATCTATTTTTAACAATGTATTTTCATACATTTATACTAGGGCTGCTCAAGTCTAGATTTCCAGACCTACCATCTGCAACTTTAGATGTGTTACCTTCTCTAACACACCTGGATCATTGACTCATTATAAGCCTCTACAGAACTGAGTTGCTGCTAATGAGGAAAGTCAACCTTTACTCTGGGTGTTTTAGCAGGGATGCATCTACAAGTTGCAGTCTGGAGGACTGAACCTGGGCTCTCCTGATTTGTACCGTCAATGTGGCCCGTTGATGGTGGCCAATATGCTGAAGTGGCCCTCGGTGAAATTGAGTTTGACACCCCTGCCTTAAGGCAACAGTGAACCTCTGTGATCTGTCCTTGACTCCTACGGTACACTTTATTGATATTCTCCGCTCATGCTCATCTACACATCATTACTGTGACTAATGATCATATCCCCTGACGGGAACATATTTATAACAATCTTCAACAATTAACCCTTTCATGCATGCATTATGATTCTTTGTGTCAGGATTTTTCCCCCATTTTTTATTTTCTTAAGGCATAGAGAAAGGTAGGGAAAAATAAATTTTTAAAAAAAAAAAAAAAAAAAAATTGTTTATTTTTTTAGGTGATCAACCAGGAGGAAGTGCGTTCAGACCCCAGCGGGTGAAGTGATGCTAATGCTGAAGTCGCTTAATTTTATTTATTAAAAGTTGTTGGGGCCACAGTCAGTGGTTTATGTCACTACGGAGAAAAATGTAGATACATTTATCTGCTTCATTTGTGATGGGATCTGGATTCACAGAGAATATTAACTAAACCGCATAAAATGCGGCTAAAAAGCTGATGTTAATATGATTGTAATTTTACGGATAAAAATAGTACATGAACGATTTATTTTTTACGTTGTCGGTCAAGATGACGGATAACAAAAAAAGTCTAGCGCGACCTGCCACCCTAACACCAACACACACACATCTTCATTTACAGTCTTACTTGTAAGTTGATTTTTCTTTCGGACATTTTGATGTTAGCTTGTTGATGTCTCGGTTTTATTCGCTGGTAAAATCAATAAGCTTGAGGTGAGTCTGCTTCTCTCTAGTGGCGAGAAGCCATAACGTGGTCCAGTAACAATCGGAATGCATTATGGGAGATGTAGTTAATTCGCGCTCAAAACATATTTTAAGTCAATCATGGGCCTATAAAACGCTGGGGGGCCACATAAAATGGCATGGCGGGTCACATGTGGCCCGCGGGCCTTGAGTTTGACACATGTGCTGTACACTATGCTCGCCACCTTGTTATGTCGTTCCATGTACGCTTTCCCTGCCAGCATCTTGCACCCTGCTGTTATGTGCTGGACTGTCTCAGGGGCCTC
>CAEGAF010071604.1:0-32865 GCA_903067075.1 Micropoecilia bifurca | reverse complement strand
GGTTTGTTTCCTCAGTTATGAAACATAGCAATATTTCATCATAGGTTATGTGTTGTTAATAGGATTGAGGAAAGGGCTCTGTGGAGGTTAAACAGGAACCTATTTTTTGTTGAACCTTAATTTAACCAGATAAAAACCCATTGAGATCAAGACCTCTGTCACAATCATGACCTAGACAAGACAAATGGGCAACAATAACAAAAATAAAAGTGGAATATATAGCATGCAAACAGTTTGACAATAAAATATAAGCCTTTTACAACAAACTGAGACAGTTTTTGATTACAATTTGTTTTGTAAAATAGATTCAGTTTAAATGTGAGCTAATATTTTGTGCAATATACTGATTTTTTTTTCCCAAAAAAACTTCTACTAGATTTAGTAGTTGCCTATTTAAGATTGTTCTTTGGTCTTCCATGACATTGTACATTTTCTGAAATAGAAAGTACATATAATAAGGCAACCTATTGTTTCAGCCGCCTATCTATAAATTGGTCTCAGTAGTTAAATACTGATGTATTAATTAGTTCTTTTAAGTAGGTGGCTGAAGTTAAGCTGTGATTGCAAAACACTATTATCTTGCACATGTTTATGTATCAAAACATAAATGCTAATATTAGAACTGTAATAATGTTTTAGTTCAATATAAATAATGTGTGTAAACTTTGTGTTCCTGGATAATGATAAACAGAAAATCTGCCAATAATTTCTCCGCAGTTGTCTGTAGATAAAACAATAAGACCCACGATCAGAGATTATTTCGCTGAAAGCTGGTATCAAACAGCTCCCGAAGAAATAAGGGGAGAAGAAAAAATCCTTTGTAGCTATATTAACATCGTCTTTCATGTTTTATCTCAGCCTCTCCGCGGTAAAACTGACAGCAGAGTGTTTCCACGAGGAGGCTCAGACATTTTACTCCTTCTTGCCGTGCTTCTCTACGCAGCACACGGACTGTAATCTTCTTTCCGTGAGAGCCGGGTTTTGAAAAGTGTGGATCACTTAGGTTGATTTTAGGGTAGAAAAATGCCCTCCAAATTGGCATGTAACAATGTCACCTCTGACTCGCCTGCCACGGCGCTTCAGTTTCCCACAACGCATCCGTCACCGTAAATGCAATAGAACGAGATTTTACAAGACTATTATCCATCACTCTTTAAGATCGTTATAATCATTTTTAGTAAAGTTCGCTGTAATCTGAAGGCCATTTGAAGCACAAGTACACAAAGCAGGAGAACAGATTTAATGAGGCAGAGAAGCGTTGCGCCTCTTCAAAAGAACAAATTACCAGTGCACATGCAGATCAGATGGTCATCTCACCTCCTCTCCTTGTTCTCATGCTTCTAAATAACAAACAGGGTTTGGAGGCTACTTTGTTGTCAGATTAGTATGGGCTTGTTTCTAATAGCACAAAGTAAATATTCTCACCAGATGCTTTTTAAAATTTCCATCCCCTGATTAAGAGCTGCCGTTTCTCTGCTGCAGCAGCTAATTGGAACACCGTGGTAACTAATCAAAGCTGGCTGACACCGCCTCACAGGCACAGCTACAGATGGGCCCGCTCCATGATTCTTACAATGCCGGCACATTGCTTCATAGTGGGGCTATTTTTAGCACAAGCGGAAACATAAAAGTCAGAATTTGGCTGACAGTCTTTTTGATTATATATGAATGTGACTCGGTGACTTTTGCTAATGAATGAGAAGATTGACTGAGAAATACTCTTGATCATTTTTTGAAGTTTTAAATATCGGGATCTAAAAAATGCAGCACATATAACTTATTCATGAGAGCACTAACTAGTTATGGGAGCGTTATAGCAGATGTATTGGAATTTTTATTTATTTATCGTTCGGCCATGTAGCAGCTCCAAAACTCGGAGCTTCAACTCCAAACTGACATCAACTTGAGTTTACTGTGAAGGCAAATCAACATTATTTTTCCATTACTTTGTTGAGCACACACACACACACACTTAATGATCAGAAGTGTTGTTGGCTATTGAATCACCCAGTAATATTTATGTGAAATCCTTTGATGTTCTGGGTTATACATTTTATTTATTTTAATTTTTAAGTTTTCATCTGTTAAATTAGGTGCATCACTCTTATAAAAGACCTGCAATTCATTTACACCTTTATTGGCTCGCAGTCCTTTTATCCTTATCATATTATCAAATTGTTCAATTATTACTCCTCAGTTAAATGTTTATAAATTATCTCACAATTAAAAACCGTGCATTCGCATTAAGAGATTTGCTTAATTGATTCTGCAACATTTATGCTCCAGTGAGTGGTACATTTCATTAGTATCACATTGCACTGTATTTTCTTTCTATAATGATGATGGGCAGCACAGTCTCTCTCTCTGTAATAAAGAGAAATACTGTATTAGAAGATGGCTCTTTGGCTAATTGAACGTTGGGTGCTACATTACTTTCTGCCCATTAGAAATGAATCTGTAGCAAATGTCAAAGAAATGGTACATGAATTGTAAGGCTGGATGTTCAGTTTATGACCATTTCATATATCAAACCATATAAACCTGTGGTTCGGCTGCTGCTGCTTCTTGTTTCTGAGAAAGAGATAAGTGCCTACAGTTCATGTATGCTATATGCAAACCATCAACCATTTGGAGATGCATTCAATATGTTTTTCAAGTTGTAAAATAACACTAGTTAGAAATCAGTCAAAAAATCATAGAGGTATTATCCTGAGTTAAGTTAGTTTTGCACAAGTAGAACTTAACAAAGGTTTTTGTTCCACTTTTGTTCTGAATCCAGTAACTCCAGGATTGTTCTGGAGAACGAAAGGACTTGAGTATTTTCCTCACTTGGGGAACAGGGCTGACACGTGTAAAGCCAATCAAACTCAACATATGAGTCAAAGTGGCCAGTTTTACAGATTGTTTTTGGTTATTAACGACAAACTCTACTGAGGTTAGTTGTTCTAATGTTAATGGCATTTACTGGTTTTGCTTAAAGGAATATGCAGAGTTCCAGTACAGAAGGAGACATCGACAGCGAAGACGAGGGGACATGTCCAGTGTCCGAAGTAACACACCTGACCCTGATGATCTCAGCAACTCCACTTTAGGTACTGCTGTATTACGACGCCGCCGCTCCCCGTGGTTTAGGGGATCAGGGGGTATAACATAAAGATGTGTCCAGAGACAACAAGTGGAATGTAAAATGATTTATTACAAAAAAAGATGGTTTCACAAAACCAAAACACAATACAGTTTAACCCAGTTGAAACAAAAGGACTAACAAATTCAAGAATGTTAAGTGCAAATTAAATTACAAAATGCCCAAACAAGTCAATTTAAAGTAAACTCAAAATAACCCAAAAGGGGGAGAAAAAAAGAACACGAAGGGGAGCACCAAGCCTCCCAAACACGAGCTTCTGGCTTGAGAAGCAAACTATGACAAAGTCAAACTGCTTTAGCAGAACAACCAAGAACAAAATGTTTCAAAACTGCCCAAAGCAGTTACAAATACCAAAGGTGGGAACAGCTTAACAAAACCTCTTCCTACTAGCAGCCCCCCTGGAGGAATGTTTTCAGGAGCCTTTTATATGGTGCAGGTCATCAACCATAATCCTTATTTTTGTACTTTTTTCATATTTAATGTGACATTTATTCGGATTATCAAATGTATTAAAGAGAGACTATAAGACGACTAACTTAACTGATCTGATTTTAGAAGTGGACACAGGCTAAAGATAATATTTAGGGTGTGTCTTAAATATCAACAGTGTCATACATATTGATTTTTTAATATTTTATCCCTACTTATAAAAGCTATTGAGAGGCACTACTCCAGAGACTCCATAGATTTATTTAGTTACACTTACTTGTAGAACCATATTTTATTTAGGTTAAGACATTTAACTGTTTATTTTGGATGTAAACTTGGGCATGATGTCACCTGAGAAGGTGGCCTAGCTTTACTTTCATCCTCTTGGACCAACTAATTTGAATTTGTACAAAGTTTGGACCCCAATAAAGTTTCTACTCCAAGTTGGAATATAACTGCTTGTAAGCATTTAGCACTTCTCTTTAAATATCCTGAACTTCAAAGCTAATTTCCAAAGTAATCCAGCATTTTTTTTCTTTATTTGAATAAACAAAATCAGGAAAATTACAACTGAACAACCCAGTATTTTAAATCAGTTTGTCTTGTTCATCACATTTATTTTGTCCATGTGAGGTGATTTGCCATTTCAGAAGGCTGCAAAGAGGCACTGCTGTGCCAAGGAGCATTTATTCATTTCAGTTAAATGCTCATAATTAGTACATTTTCTGCTTAAACTCTGAAGGTCAGTAGTTTTCCAGGTGGTTGTAGCCATGTGCTCTAAACTGGGAATAAATGGAGCACATGTGGTAATTGCTGATGAATTAAATTGCTTTTTAGGAGCAACTGTGGAGTCGGCTTAATGACTGTAATTTTGACTCGTGTATGTCTGTGTGTGTGTTATGTTTTTTGTCTATTTATTTCCAACAAAAGAAGCCCAGGATGTTGCTGGTGGCCGCAGACAAGGTCATTTGATGGTGAGTGAACATTTAACAGGGTTCATATGAGCTCAAGGCTTTCAGCTGGGAAACCATTTCAGGTTAAATAATCAATATTTACAACAGGTGGCATTGCTCTCTTTACTTTGGCATTAGCTTAATTAAAATAAAAGTTTCTTTGAAAAAAAGGATTAAGCTTGAAATATCTTATTATTTATCAGATTTTTGTAGTGACATCTTGAAGCATTGCTGGTACATTTAGTGTTTTCTTTTATGAAAATTGAGTGCAAATATTTCAGAAAAAATACAGTTAAAATCCTGCTTTTGTTGTATCTTTGTTTAAAAACCTTAACTTGTTCCTGTCCATTTTTAGCGAAAGGTATTAAGAGCCATTGTGGAAACAGGCACTTGTGGCTCTGGAGCTGCAGGTTGCAGACCCCTAAAACAGACGGTAGTTTTCAGCTTGCGTTGTTGATATCCTGCATCCTGTTTGCTCTCGCAGGGTCTGGACTCCCTGGATGAGGATGACCCAAACATTTTGCTGGCCATCCAGCTCTCTCTCCAAGACTCGAGGATGAGCGAGATCGGCTCCGATCACGACGCCCTCGCCAACGAAGCATCGCTCGGTGCGATCGGTACTTCCTTGCCTTCAAGACTTGAGCAGGCCCCTCCGGGTGTCGACGTCCTGCCCAGAGCTTCTCTCAGCAGCTCAGAACTGCTGGAACGAGCCGATAACTTGGCCAGGCTGGGCCACATCAGCGGCCAGTACCCTCCCGGCCCCAGCTTCCCCTACATGGAGCACCGTGACATCCGTCTCCGGGCGCATAAAGCAGCCGCTCTGTTGGGCAGCAACTCCTCCACTGGCCTTTTCTCTTCCTCCACGGACTCGACCACGTGCGGCAGCAACGACCCGTCGTCGTCGTCTGCCTTGACGACGAATGCTAATCTGCTTGGAAACATCATGGCTTGGTTTCACGACATGAATCCGCAGGGCATCACTCTGGTCCCACCGACCGACCCCAACGTGGCTCCGCTTCCCGAAGGCGGAGAAGGATGCCCGCAAGGCAACGAGAAAGGTGGCTTCATCGTCTTCCCTGACGACAGGAAACCTCAGGAGGCGATGGCCGACGTGGGGTTTTGCACGCAGAGGTCAAGCAACACAGATGAGAAGGAGAGCGTCGTCGCCGAGAGGCCCACTCAGTTGGATCTGGTGGGGTTGGACACCATGCAGCTACCTTACTCTGCGGCGCCTGATGGAAGTGGAGAGCATGGCGAGCGCTCAAAGGGCTGCCATGTTGACAGTCCACGGTCTGACTATGCCTCTGACCAGCTGCCCAGCACCAGCTCCTCTGAGTGGGAGGACCACATGCACTTGGTTTGAGCCGCCTGGCTGGGATGACGAAGAGGTTCACTGAAGTCCAAAAACCACTACAGATCGGAAAGCAGCTTTGCTGGAGCTGCTGGTGTAGAATGTACTGCAAATGAAGAATTTGTCGGCTATTTGTTGCTAGGGAGCTTGTAAAGAAGCATTTACAGTTTAAATTCAGTGCAGGAACCGTAGGCCAACAGTGAAACCAGACCACTGATTATTTTATATTTTATTTTTTTAGTATCGTGAGCACACACTGCAATGAACGCACTAAGATGATCTGAAACAAATTAGAAATTCTATCTTGATGAAAATGAAATATGTTGCTGTTATATTCATACATCAACATTTTCTATAGGATGAAGAACGAGAGATGGTTCTCATTGCAGTCCAAATAATCCACTTTCTTCATAGGTGCCAAACACTGACTTATAAAAGCACAGTTTGCAGACACCAAGTGGATTTTTTTTAAAGCAAATTGTGCCTGATTATCACAATCTCAGAAACCCTAAATGTGAACATTCTGAGCCATATTTCTGTTTGAGCTTGTGGTTCAGTGTTCTTTCCAAATCCCACTCACTAAAAGCTTTAGTGTGAAACTGAAGTGGTAGTGGATATTATGAGAAACTTCCAAGGAGAGAGAGAGAGAAAAAAAGGTTATTTGTTCAACTGAAAAAACAGGTGGCCTGCTCAAAAATATGTCAGAATGGTCTTGACAATGGTTATTCATCTCAGAGGTTCAGCCTGAATGGGAAGCGTCCTCAGAGCTTAAAAAATGAGAAACGCTGACAGATCCAGAGGAGGGAGGGAGAGAGGGAGAGAGGGGGCGAAGGGGAACGCAACGTTTGATTCGGCTCCCACGTTCTGAAGAAGAATGCTTTGAATTCGGTTGCAGCTCGTGTGAAAATAATGTTTGAGCTGAATGTTTAATGTGAAAGACGAGAGGTCTGGTTGGTATGCACCACAGAAGGTCAGCCAATAAGAAAACAAGGCAATCACTTCCAGTCTTATTTTCATTAATTATTACTGCTCAAGTCGTGCTTAGGTGGATTAATCTCTGCAGGGTAGTGCATAAAGAAATTCCCAACTGTGTGAATGGGGAATCCATATCTTTGAAGCACTTCCCTGTGAAGCTGAAATTACAGTGCCTTTATGTCAGTCTTCATGATTTGGTTCTTTCCCCCTCCTCCCCACCTTTTTCTGAGTGCTATTCACACAGACACAAAAACACCCTTTACCTTAAAGTGTCTCTCCTGACATTTGGCAGGAAAACACAAACTCCAGTCCTTTTCTTTTTTTAAAATTAAATCCAGATCTGTGTAGCATGATGCTTTTTGTGCGTTCACACGATACACTGATGGACAAAACAGATTGTTAAATGGTTTGATAAAATATGTAACTGTTAAAATATTGAGTATCCTGTGCCCTACGTTTATTTGGTTAAAAAAAAGGCAAATCATTTGTATCATTGAAGTACGTTCACAGACTGTATGTGTATCATGTATCTGAGGAAAGTTGCAATATAACGTAGATATTTCTGCTTTTATTAATAACTTGTGAATAACTTGACATGAAAAACAATCATGTTTGACGTTAAATAACTCATTTTCTTTATGTACAGACTCATGTCTGATTCAAGTAAATTAGCTTGAAGCATAGTAGGTCAATAATAACAATAATAATAATAATAATAATAATAATAATAATAATAATAATAATAATAATTATTATTATTATTATTGTTACTATTATTATTATTATTATTATTATTATTATTATTATTATTATTATTACATTGTTTCTCATTAAATGAATTTGTGGAGCTGATTACTCTTTAACCTCATAGTTCTGGTTACAGCTTTATATAGTTATATTATGAGTGAAGGACATTTGTTCCTGCTGAAGGTAATGTCCCTTCCTTTCTGGTCCAACCTGAGTGCAGGTTGACTGCCGGGTCTGTTTTTGACTCCCCAAACCTCGCAGTGCAACAAACAATAAATCACTCTGCAGACGCCGTGTCAGGGTTTCGGAGGACATCCTGTGGGTTTAACATGCTCTGACTCCAGGCTGCACCGACATTTTAAGGTCAACTGCTTTCAAAGTTCTGTTCGACCCAAATTCAGCTCTACCTCACAATCAGCAAGTTTACGTTTAAAATGCTGAGAAACACACCGACGGGGCGGAGAGTTCAAATGGGGGAAATGCTGTGATATTTAAAATGCTGCACCTGAAGTATAACATGTAATTTCTGAGTGAGCCGCTCCTTCTTCTCTATTTCACATCACTCTGGAGCCCGACAGGCATGAACGGACGGTGGAGTGCTCAGACTTTTAAGTTTTATAGAGTCTCGACTGAAGTGTCTTCAAATAATCTCTCCCAGATCTCTTCACATTCTCTGTCTCTTTTCATTTTCCTAAGACTCCTGCCAGCACCAGTAAAGATCCCATCTCCCTGTCTTCCTCCTCCTCCTGCTTCCAGGTTCACCATGTACAGGAAGTGGACCGGCCCCTGTCTCAGCAGGACTGGTACCACGGAGCCATTCCCCGGCTGGAGGTGCAGCAGCTACTGCAGAACGACGGAGACTTTCTGGTGAGGAAGAGTCAGGAAAAGCAGGTGTATGTCATCTCTGTGCAGTGGGAAGGATCGTGCAAGCACTTCCTCATTCAGTACACGGATGTAAGTAAACCGTTCTAAGAGCGCAGCTCGCATTTCACCTTCTTGCATCACTCCATCCTCAATTAATATTGCATTCTATTTTTTTTTAAGAATACAGTTTTTTATATCTTCAAAGGTTTTGGAAAAGATGTTGTTTTTCATTTTTTAATGTAAATAAAAACTATGCAAACATTTTAGCAACTATGTAGTTTTCCCCAGCTTGGGTATTTATTCTGCTAATTCAACACCAACTGGATACAAGAACACATCAGTTCAGCTAATATAACAATTAAAATTAGCATTTTCATAGAGTGTTTCTCTTTATGTCAGTAAGGTTCCTTCTGAACTCGTTTCCATGTGTGTCAGTAGAATTTGTACCGTCTGGATGGAGAAGGTTTCCACAGCATCCCGAAGCTTATCAATCACCTGCAGACGTCTCGTTTACCCGTCACCAAAAAGTCAGAGGCTATCCTGAAGAAACCAATACTGAAAGTAAAACCATAACTCATTATTTTCATAACTTTGCTTACCTAAAACACTTTATGCTCATAATTATCACCTGATGTTATCTATGTGGTCTGGTTTATGTTGCTTTCTCATCGCTCAAGCTTCTGTTACTTCAATTAAATCGAAGAATCCAGTAGTTTTATTATCCAAGGGCAAAATATGTTCAGACTGTTTTTGGCAGATGATAAGAAATCTGTCTGTCCAAGATTAGGTTTGCAGGATTTCCATTTGGGTCTCTATGCTTCTGAAAACAGCCCAAGTGCTTAAAAACCACGCAGCTGTTTTTTTGGGCAATATGTTTATGTTTTTTGGTGACTTTAAAATGAGCCGTGTCAAAAACCTCCCAAATTGGCAGCCGCCGCGCCACAGTTACCTAGCAACCCAAGTGACGCCCCAGCAAATTTGGTCAGCTGGCTTTACCGCTGTGTGCTTTGCACAATTGCAACTGCATAATTGTTGGTTGTGTAGGAGGCTCTACTTCTGCTTTTCAAAGATGTATCTTTCATCTGTATCTATCATCTGTTTGGAGAAAATGTTCACCTGTGAGTGTAAACGTTGAGTTAGGGGGCTTGGCCGGCAGCAGCTTACTTGGATTTAAAGTGACAGGAGGCCCTAAAACAGCTCATTCTGAAAGGAGCTGAAAATAGGCAGAACTGAGCAGAATGAAATGTCATTATCTAAGAATGATTTTGTGCTAAGGACATATCCTAACCTGTTTAATGAAGCATAGTAGGTCACCTTTAAGGTCCAGAGCTTGACATATAAAAATCTTAACTGCCTCTCCTATTAAATTTCTTCCAAAATAATCACAGTTCCGCTTTGTAACCTGCTGCTGTCACAGAGTAACACAGCCTCTCCTTTGGTTTCCAACCCCTGCAGGATAAATGGGTGCTTGAACACGACGACATTATCTTGGGCCCCCTCATTGGAAAGGTGAGTACGTCTCACATCTATTGGCAGAAACACTGAAGCCATGTGAGAGAAAACTTTACTTCAACACTGTTCTCAAGTGAAAAGTGATGGAAAAAATTAACCTACATTCTCAAGTTTAGCTGTGACACAGCTGCTCCTCTGTGGTTTTCCTCTGAAATGTTCCTCTTAATGGTGCCTGTTTTGGTGTTTCTGCTGCTTCAGTTCAGATTTCTGAGCTTTCTGTCTCTAGAAAGTTCTTTTTAATTTCAGCGTCACTTGGGCGTTAATTTCTGCACAGCAGGAAGACTATTGATGTTGACTGCTTTTGCTTTTAAATTTAAACTGCTTCGGGGGGAAAGCTACAGGTCAGCAACACTGCTGGGTATAAAATGTACAACACAGAAAGGCTGGAGAAAAGTTAACTCATCTGTGAAACACTAAACCTTCAAGTTGTTTTGTAAACTAAAAGTAACATTTTCATTGCACATTGTTTGTGTTAGATAGCAACACAAGGTTTTGCAAGGCAAAACCAGTGGGGGGTTGTAAGGAGAGATACTAAAAACTGATTTTAATCGTGAGTATTGAGAGTAAAACATGAAAATCTCTGCAGCAGGTCAAGAACACTTACTGCATCTGCAGTTGCAAGCCCAATTTAAATCTTCATAAACGGGAAACAAGTAATTTAAGATCCTTAAACGACACAGCCTTTCTTTGGTTTCATTTAATCTGTTAAGTTTTAGATTCCTTTGGGAAATCATGGCTGCTGTGTCCTCAGGGCTGAAGAGAGAAAGGAAGAGCTTCTTATCAGGACATGGATAGAAATCAGTGCAGGATAACGTGTTAGGATCTGAACTATTAATAAAAAAAATCCCCAACAAGATCAGATTTAGTCAAAATAGCTTAAATTAGTCATTTAAGTCTCTTTATCTTTTATGGCTGAAGTTCTCAGACATTTATATGTACAAAACTCACTGAAGGTCTCACCACATATCAGTCTTGTTTAGATCTGATCTCGGTTGCAGAGCGCTCATGTTCTGTGAGAAGAAAGTGTGTGTTGTGTTTGCTTTTTGCAAAAGATGCTGCAGTGCATTAGGACCACATATTTCTACTTTAGTCTAATCTTTTCTTATTGCATTTTTCCAGAAGCCTTGGGATTCATGCGACTTTGCAACATGCTGTCAGTTTCATCTTTCAGCCCTTTCATTTCAAACAATCCAAACTTGTTCAGTCTTTTTCTGAATTAACTCATGTTTAAGATAGTTTTGGTTTTTAAAATAGGATCCTGTAAAAGGCCTTTAGAGTCTGAGATGCAACTTTTGGATTTTAATGTTGTTTCCCAGCTGAAAACAGTCATTAGACAAAATTAAGATCCATTTTCCTTTTAAAGCAACAGAATTTAGTCTCATTAAATCACCAAAAATAAAGTGCTGTTATTAGAAGAGGTGATGCAACACATGCTCTATATCAACACTAGATTTTATTTTTTTATTTCACACAACTTCCCACCTTTTGTAGTGACTTCATACATGGCATTAAAGATTAGAAACTTTTGGCTCTTTCAGTATTAAGGCTGAATGACAGCTAAGATGCTGCACAATTCTACAAAATACTATTTCTTTAATCCAAAACTCTGAAATGTGATAATTAAAAAGTTTAGATTTTCTACACAAACTAAAGAATAACCCCCAAAAAACTCACCAAGAACACAAAAATGCACAGAACAAGATGCAATTGCAATAAATGAAGACTATATCTGCAATATTCCAGTAATGTTGGAAAAACACAATTTCACAATTGCAGTGTTTCTATTAAGTAAGAAATGCAAATTAAACCACATGTGAATAAGTTTGTTCAAGCAATAAGTCCTTAAAATCATGCTAGACTATCATCCTCCAACCCCTTCCTGCTGTCTTCGTCTTCCTGGTTTGCACCAGCAGCAACGTCTAGTGGTTAATCATGTGATTCGTGTGATGAGAAAAAATTATTTCCATTGCAGTTTTACGCAATACACAAATTTCGATACGGTAAACAAACAAATAACCACCTCATTATTATAGCCCTAAAAAGGTTTTTTTTTTTTTTTTTTTTTTTTTTTTTTTTAAAATTTATTGATTTTTTTTTTTTGTATTTTTAAATTGTGGAATTATATGGTTAAAGGAAACACAGTTAATGACATAAGTCTGTGATAGAATGAAACAAATCTTGAAGGAGCTTCATAAATGTTTAAAAATGTCTCTGCAGGGTAACTTTGGAGAGGTGTACAGCGGCCGTTTACGCTCTGACAACACTCCTGTAGCTGTGAAGTCCTGCAAAGAGAATCTGGCTCCAGAGCATAAGAGCAAGTTCCTGATGGAGGCCAGGTCAGTGTGTCTCCGAACACACGCACACAAACACACACACACACACACACACACACACACACACACACACACACACACACACACACACACACACACACACACACACATGCATGCAGGCACACAAAGATCCAACAGCAGCAAAGTCTCTGAGACGCCCTTGTATCCTGCAGGATCCTGAAGCAGTACAACCATCCGAACATCGTAAAGCTGATCGGCGTCTGCACACAGAAACAGCCCATCTACATCATCATGGAGCTCGTTTCAGGTGAACACCATCTCTACATCTTCAGCTCCATCCTCTCAGCTGCATCATTCACTCTCGGTTTTAAACATTTCCAGGCGGCGATTTCCTCTCCTTCCTGCGGACCGAGGGTCACAGTTTGACGCCTAAGATGTTGGTCAAAATGACAGAAAATGTCTCAGCAGGGATGGAGTACCTGGAGAGTAAGAAGTGCATCCACAGGTTGGTGGCGATTTGTTTTACTGATAAAATAAATCACTAAAATATCCTTCTTGTGTCTATGTA
The DNA here is from genome assembly GCA_903067075.1 of Micropoecilia bifurca. NCBI lineage: Eukaryota > Metazoa > Chordata > Actinopteri > Cyprinodontiformes > Poeciliidae > Micropoecilia > Micropoecilia bifurca. The sequence continues at coordinate 20,027 of CAEGAF010071604.1, read as the reverse complement.
CAGTGAGTTTTAGTTTCACACTTTTTTCCAACTAGGAAAAACTTGTGATACTTTTAAAGCAAGGCTGCAATTTAGTTTAGCTTTCTTACAAAAGCAACACTGATGATGAAAGACTTAAGGGAAGATCTTCATTTAGCCAAAAGGAAATGTCGTTCCACCCGTAATAAATGAAAAGTAAAACTAATATTTCACACGACTCACAAAGCTCAAGCAATGTTTATTTAATAAACCGTAACAACTAACATGCATTCAAACAACAAAAACTGTATCCATGTAAAAGAGTTGTTGGGAACTGAATGCTGCCACTGAATGCAAAAACAAAACATTTCAGAATTTAATTATTTAGAATAAAAAAATGGTTGAATTTTAAAGGCATCAGATCTTGGAGGCGTTCATGTGACCTCTGACCTTTTAGTAGAATGGATTTGGGCCATTTTCACTGCTTTCATTCCTTGTTTGTGGGGACCTGGCAGTCACTGAGGTGAAGCTTTTAACCTTTGGAGTGCTGCCAGTCGTCTTCAGGTCATCATTCGTCTTTTTCTTCTCTGCCAACTGGTTCTTGCTCAGGCTGAGTGTGTGGGTTAGAGCTGATGAAGGCTTAGTGTGAAACTTTAGGAATGGAGCGTTGTCCATGTTTATTGCATGTTCCATTGATTTTACAGAGATGAGAAAGTTTTCCTGCAGCCCAGCACCCTGAAACCATCCTTGACCTCACTCAGTGCTTCACAGCGGTGGTTTCCCACTGCGGCATGCAGCTTTCATCCGACAACAAGCACACAGAAGTATTTGAACCAGGGATTTCGCTTAGTCTCTGCTCCAGCCATCATCCCTCCATTGCAGTTTTTTTTTTCCTTTCTGTTTAGCTGATTCCTTTTGTGAATCTATAATGTGCAAGAGCCGCCGTTTTTGAGTTGATACAAACCGGAATGTCAGGAATGGATAGTTGAGCTCAAACAGCAAAGCTGTCACACTCAGAGAAACTCAGCCACTGCAGAGGAAATGAGTCGGTGCTGCTGCTGCAGGGAAGGTTAGAGTGGGGTGATCCAGAGCGACGGCCTCCTGTACTCCAGCACAGAGTGCTGGAAAAAAAAAGTGTGTTCCCTTTGTGATTTCTTTTTGCACTTTGAGTGTTTCAGAACATCAAAAACAACACAAGTAAGCACAAAATGCAGTTTTTTTAAATGAAGGTGTTTATTATTAGAGAAAGAATGATCCAAAAGTCGTTGTGGTTTATTTCTGTCTCTAGCCACACCTGCACCACTGTTCTCAGTGAAGACTGCCTGAAAAAGTGAAGTACACTCTCAAAAGCTAGAAATCATGCCTAGATCACCAAAAATTAGGAGCAAGTAAAGAAAGTAACTGAGAATTATCGGTCTGGAAAGAGTTAAGTAATTTCTAAAGCTTTTAGACTCCACTGAACCACAGGGAGAGCCATTATTCACAAATGGCAAAAACATGGAACAGTGGTGAACTTTCCAGGATCAGCTGGCCAACAGAAATTAAGAGCACAGCAACGACTCATCCAAGAGATCACAAAATAATCCCAAAACAGCATCCAAAGAACTGAAGGCCTCACTTGCCCTGGTTAAGGTCAGAGTTCATGTCAGAGTTCATGTCAGAGTTCATGTCTTCACCAAAGGAAAGAGGCAGAAATGGCCTGAATGAGAGTTTCAAAACAAAAACCACAAGGTCATTACAGCTCTTCTCAGAAAACATCTTGATGATTTCCAGGACTTTTAGAAAAATATTCTGTGGACTCACGAGAAAAAAAGTTTAACTCTTTAGAATTTGTTTCCTTAAGACAATTTGTAACAAGATTTCGTCTATGCTGGAAGTCGTTATTTGTTTAGAAAACTCATGTGTTCTTAAACAGTAACTTTATGGCTGATATTTTGAGATATTGTTTCACTTTTTCAATTTAATGTTCTTCCTCCATGGAGCCATCTTTTGTAAAGTGCACCAGTTCCTCCTGCATTAAAATACTCTAATGCTACCAACCCTACACTTAATACTTTGGATGATGTTTTCAGCCTTGCAAATGTAACAAACATAAAGCTGTCCAAACAATTGAAATTTTATTTTTTCAGATTACACAGAATGTAGAAATTAAGATCAGAAACAGAAATTAAAATCTTTGTTGCTGAATGCATTTGCAAATCTGGCGTTTTAGAAAGGCTTCCTGCAGAGTGACCTTTCAACCAACAGGATTTCTCTCACTCTAGATATACTCGCTCAATTTGAGCACAGAAACACCAAAAGCAGAACGTGAGAGAAATAAAAGTTAATTGTTTTATCATTTTCAACCATAACCCCTATATTAATGTTGAGTGATAGAAATATTTCAGAGAAGAAGAGCAGCTCAAGCTCCTCTGATGTGGCCTGACATATAAGCCCAGACATCATCAAACTGTTAACTTTCCTCATAACACTTCCCCATGTGTTGTCATGACAGTTTACAAAACAGGAATAAAGGAATTTCCTCAAATAAAATGTGAGAAAACTCCTCTGTGACTCATTGCCGTAAATGTAATTTAATGACACAAGCATTCAGTTCTGCATTGGATTAAACTAAAAAGACAGAATTGTTCAAGGAAACTTAATGTAAGCAGTCAAGGTCTTAAAATGTAAAACTTGAATTATTCAAACTGGAAGAGACAATTTTAAATATGTCAGCAAAAGTATTAAGAAACAAACCTGCAAATGTTTAAATGCAGTCAACTCAATATGTCACTAATTTTCATAATATTCTACGTTTTTTGCTAGAGTTTTGCTCTCGTCATTTTATTCCTGCACTTGATTCAGGAGGCAGATTGAGCTTAATAGATGCCAGAGCCAACGTGCCGACCAGATTCAGCAGATGGGAACAATTTGCACCATTTTATTTATTTTTCCACCCAAAAATAGAGCAGAAGTGATCAAAGAAGGAGAAGAAAATTATAATATAATTTTTCTCTGTAATTTTTAGGGAACTCCAAGTCCTGACCTGATTAGGTTTTCTTCAGAGCTTTAAGAGCAACATTGGGTCTCACTAATGCTGCTAAATCAATGTGAAACTGCGGATTGAAAAAGACAGGAATGATACAACTATTTTACTCATTTGGAGATAAAAATTAAATATGCCTGACATTTCAGGAGTCCATAGTAACTTATAATTGTATTAGACTGCAAAACAAGCAGACCTGTTTTGCATTTATGTTAATTTCACTCTGTGAATAAAAAAACATATCTTTGTTTTCTGAGAGTTTATATTTTTATTTGCATCTAGCATAGCTTTCTGGAGAAGAGGATGCATTATATCTTCTGCAGCATCCATGATTTGATGTTTTTCCACACATTTTTCTTTGCAGCATCACAATTCTCACTGCCTTTCAGAAAATTTTATTTTTTATTGCAAACAGCTCTGTTCTTTTGGAACAGTTTGCTTTATTTTATATAAATATGAACAAAAACATACAGAATTTCCTCTACTTCCCTCTTGAAACGTAATAAGCCTTCCTGCAGAGAAAGGCTTTTTCACAATGATGTTAGGAGCAGCTCTGCAGCTTCATTCCAGGAAAGACGCTATTTTATTTTATTCTGTTAGCAGAATGTGTTTGTTCTCATTTGTGAGCTAATTGAGAAAAGTCCCATTATCTCTAGTTTGACTGCGCACAGATTTAACAGGTTCTTTATTCAGACTTGAAATGTCCTTGTAGCTCGTTTGAACAAAACCTTAAAAGTAGAGATACATTCAATTGAAAATTTCTGAAAACAAGAACATTCTGGAGAGTTAAACAGTGGATGTGGGCTGAGGAATTGAGGCATCATGAAGCTGTGGGAGTTGTGGAGAGGAGGAGAAGGAGGAGGAGGAAGAGCCGGCGATTGTGATATCTGGCTGAGTACAGTTCACACACCGGGAACAGATCAGAGCAGGTTTCTGGAAGAATGGCTGCTCAGCCTGCATCACAGAATGCCAAAATGAACCCACATAAAACACCAGAGACACGTTTTCTCTTTCCTTTTCAGCATCGTCTGTTCTCTCCCTTCTGTTTCTTCTGCAGAACATGATTTTCTCTGTCTGTTTTTCTCCCCTAATACATCTGTTTCTTTTTTTAGAGACCTTGCAGCAAGAAATTGCCTTGTTGCAGAACGCAAGGTGGTGAAGATAAGCGACTTTGGGATGTCCCGCGAGCGGGATGACGGGGTCTACTCTGCAGAGGGGGGTCTCAGGCAGATCCCTGTCAAATGGACCGCTCCCGAGGCCCTGAACTACGGTAGGCCAAAATAATTTCACCCTTACTGCACTTTTCATACTACAAACCGTCAAAAGAATGCAACACCTTTTCCTTTGCGAATGCTGCCCCCTGCTGTCTCTCTCAGGTCGCTATACCACTCAGAGTGACGTGTGGAGCTTTGGGATCTTGCTGTGGGAGACGTTCTCCATGGGTATGACGCCCTACACCAGCATGAACAACCAGCAGACGCGTGACGAGGTGGAGAAAGGTACAGACGTCTCTCGGCCTGCGGAGGTTGAACGCTGGAGTCCAGATAATCCTTTGGAGAGCTGATGGTGAATCTTGTTGCAGGATACCGGATGCCAGCGCCTCACGGCTGCCCCATTGAGATCTCCAGGGTCATGAACAACTGCTGGCAGTATGACCCCAAAAACAGGCCAACCTTCAGGAAAATTCGAGCTGAGCTCAATGCTATACACAGCAAAATCACATGATGAAATCCTCTGTCATAGGATTTTTCTGTCTTTTTTATTAGTAATCTATGCACTTGTTTAATATATTTAGTTTCCTTCTGGTGAAGAGTTGAACACTGAAGAAGAACTCAAATAAAAAAAGAAAATCAATGGATCTTACTGGGTTTTTTTCTGACTCTTTGTGGTGTGAAAACCATATAGAAAATTACTTTTAGAGGCAGGAAGTATGTTGGTTGGCCTCCTGCGGGTGTTTTTTTTCTTATTTCGACTTTTCCAAAGTCGCCTTCAACACAAGAAAACTTCTTTTCAGACAGAGAGAAAGAGAGAGCGAGAGAGAGAGAGAGAGAGAGAGAGATCGAGAGAGAGAGATCTCCAGTTGTATTGTCCAGCAAAGCCTCTCTGAGGAGTTGAGGGGCCTTTGTATCGCTTTTTTCTAAACACTGCAAGAGAAATGTAGGAGTTTAATCAGAACTAACAATCTTTAACCGCCTAAAGGATGAGACTTTATGATTTCAGCTGGATAAAAACAGAAGCTCGGTTGGCCCTGTGGGGCTCTGCTGTGAGAGCAGGAGGAACTTTGGAAAATACAACTAATCTACAGATCTGGTGATGCATCTTCATGCAGCATCAAATACATTTTTGTCTTTTTTTGTTGCTTTTATCACATTTGGTCTTTTCAGGATTAAAGGAATCACATAAAAAATGCTGAATTTCATTTGTACACAGAGAGTCTGATATGATACATATAATTTTGATACTCTCATATTTGTGTAAATGTCCTTTTGAAAGTTTTTTGTTATTGCCACCATCAAGTTTCTGGCATAGATTTTAGCACTGTTGCTATAAGAGTTCATTTAAGTTTGCTGGTTTTCTGTATGGATCTGGTTTTGAGAATAAACCTTACATTTCTAAAGGTTTGAAGCTGGTACCATTCAAGAAACTTAATGCAATTCTGCTTTATTTAAAAATCTTTTTAATGTATTTTCAAATCATTAACCAACTGAAAACCCCCTTTGTGTTCAGGTTTAAGCCAGCTGACCTAAACTCTTACCTCCAGATGTTAGATAATAACCCAGGACTCACCATGGAAGCTGCAAATGAAATAAAATCTAATCCCCAAGGATCGAACGGAGATGGACAAAAATAAAACTTTCAAGCCCGACTAAAATTTGCCGCTGCCCATATGGAGAAGTCGGATGCCTTTTTGCTAATTAAGACTGTCAAACTTCCATAGATTTATCAATTTGGCCTCAGTGAGCAGAAATGATTGTTGCAGTAAGTGTGGGATTTAAGACAGAGTAACAGAACTGTAAATCATGGTGGTGGGAACATCATGCTGTGGGGCTGCCAGGCTGCCATCTTTTTCAACATATTACTGAAACTTGGACACAACTGGATAATTAATTTAAACATACATAAAACTATCTTTGTAATAAATGAAGCTGACTTTCATCAAGCTTCAGGAACCCAGGTGAAAATAAGCTACAATACAAAGACTTCTTTTATCAAGAAAAGTGATCAAATATCCTTCAGAAAATGTGGCAGAGACTTTCTGGCAGCATTAGTGTAAGCTGAGCTTTTTAAACATACACAAAAATGTTCAAACATGTTGACCCACGTATTGCTTTTAAAATTAACTGAGGTAATTCGTTGTAGGACCACAGAGAAAAGACACAAAAAAATAATAGAAAACGCTCCCAAAATATTCCCATGGCGAGAATGTAAACTTATTAATTAAAATTGTTCCCACAACAGAGATTTATAAAATCCAGACGTCGTAATCTTTCTAGAGTCAGACCATTCAAAGTTGTAATTCAAAATTCAAATAAGCAATGAGTTGTAAGCCGAGGGTGTGTCAAAACCTGTTTCAACATACTCATCTGGAGCCGATCCAGTTTCCCTGGATCATGTAGAGAGAAAGAGAAAGACAGAGAGAGCTATAAAGCTGGATGAGTTATAGTCCCTGCTCCAGTCCTGCCTCTCAAAGATTGTGCAACGCTTTGCAACTTTCTCAAATAATAAAGGGATGACAGTTTGCTTTTAAACAAGAGAGACAGCCTGGTGCTGGTGCAGAAGCCTGCAGCTGGAGAGATAAGCTTAGAAACCAGTGATAACTGGGATCTCACTTTAAACAGATCTACATACTTCATTTAGTAATCACTGAATTGTTTAATTTAGGTTTTTCATAATGTATCAAAGATACAGCACAACTCAGAATGGTTAAAACAAAAAGAGCAGCATACAATGTGATGCATGTATAAATGATGTTAAATTACAATTTGCTTAACTCCTTTCAAAATATCCCAATGAAAGAGAGCTTAGTGAACTAGTTCCAGGTATGAACGCAAAGTGAATCACTTTCATTCACTTTTCTGTTCCGATTAAAGAAAAACATGCAAAACGACTCAAAAGGCTTGCCATACTATTTAAATAAACAGATGTCAGGGAAAATAGTTTTTAGTACATGGAAATATTTTCATTTCCTTTCTTGTTTTTTTTCCCAAAAGATGAACAGCAATTAGTTTTAGCTGAGAGAGGAATTTCCTTGGAAACATTTTTCCTAGAGAGCAAAGTGTTATTACCAGCTGCAGCTGCAGCATCTCAGGAGGAGTGAAAATTATTTGAAAGAGAGCATTCATTTCTAAATTCAAAGAGAAAATTCATATAATGAGAGTGAATTAGCAGTTGGGTGCGGCACTGGGAGAGAATCTGACTCGAAACTGTCCTTTAGTAAACAAACACGGTGCACGTTTGGACTTTGATGTATCAGAGCCAAACTACACTTATATAAATATTATTTGATCTGTATCTAGATAATTTTTAGTATTTTTTTCCAGTTTCCATTTGTGTACAAAAGACAGATGGAAAAACAAAGGAAAAAAAAAAAGCACGAATCTGTTTTAAATAAATAAAATTTCAATTATTTTTCAGGGTCAAATTCTGCAGCGACTTTGTTTAACTTTGAGATGAATATAAATCATCTTATAAAAGCCGAGATGTGAACAGTGTAAAAGCACATAAAGCCATTGAGCTGCTGCTGACACTTTTGAAGCATGAGTCACATGAATTACAGCTACAACATAAATAGAGACAGATGCATTTTCTATCTTAAGTGCTTCATTCACATCTAGGACCAGTTTGCAAGAAGTAGTTTATTCTGCTGCATGTGCTGTTGTATCAAAATAACAGCATTCAGCATATCAACTCTCACTGGAATGAATCACAATACTGACATTTTCCCAAACAAAATATACCTGCTTACACAGAGTGTGAATTTGAGTAGCCTCCTATGGTTAATCCATGAGGTTAAATATAATGTCGACACACCCACTGCTGTTTCTGTCCGTATAGGAAGGATTTCTACAAGGTTAGGGAAAGTGTTTATGAAAGATTTTGATCAGAACCAGAAGACATCAGTGGGTCTTGTTGAAGAAGATTTTAGGTTATTATAAATTTTGGGAAATCTCTGGCTCTATCTTCATCTGACGGATCCCAGGTTCTCCTGGGGGGCCAAAGTGAAGCCACACAGAAAACAACAATGAGTGTAGACGTCACACAATTTCACAGTTTAATCCAATAGAAGACCACGTATCAAATTACAACAGAAACTGCAGAATAACATAGACATACATTCATTTACCTGAGACAAAGAGGATAGAGAAAAAAAGAGCAAAGATGCGTCTTTGGATAGTGCTGATGCAAAAGCAAAACAAGGCAGCAATCTGATTTGTTAGTCCTGCGTACAAATTTTTAAAGGCAAGGCGTGTTTTTCCTCTTTAGTATATTCAAATAAAGTGTACCTCTGCTTGACCAACTGGAAGCTATCTTGTACCCTCTTAAAAGTTAGAAACTCCCTACAATTTGCTTCCTAGATCAAAGGCCATATGTCCCCTTTGTCTAAACAAAGTGGTAATTCTCTTGTAGCTTGATCCTTTATGTACCTGCTTTCCTTGTCAGATTTTAAACCTCAGGTTCCCACCTGATTATTCTGTATACACTGATTATTGGATTATTATGCCAATATAACAGTGAGTTTAACAAGAGGGTGCAATCTCCTCTTTTAAGGACACCGGAATAGGATTATTATGCCTTTCCGGGCCTTTAAAGCCTTAAATTCCAGGAAATTGAAGTGGTCGTGGCAGGAATTCCTGCTACACTCCTGCCTGGAACTGCTGATCCTTCTCCGTTCTGGGATGGGCCTGCAGACGCTCCTCAACCACAGGTTGAGATTGGAGATCCTCCTGTGTTGTGGCTCCTCAGCTGCTGTGCACCGACTCCAGTGAAACCAGGTGTCTCCTTTCCCCTGGAGACGGACAGCATGCGACATCCTCTCCATGACTGGTATGGTCCGGTGAAGCGAGGTACAGACCACTTTCTTTTGATGACCTTGAGCCGCACCCAGTTGATTCCTGGAATTGGTCCTGATCCTGGACGTTCATGTGTCATCTGGTATTTTACAAATTCCGCTGCCAGGATCTGTAACTCATTAAAGAAATCTTTATGAGATAAACATGCAGGTTCACCTTTCCATCCTAGAATCATCCTTCCCGTCTGGAGCTCATATAGAGAGAACACTGTTGATTGGTTAATGGACATTCGGACAGACATGAAAGCAATAGGCAAAGCATCTATCTACCCAATTTGATTTAGTATTTGCACATACTTTAGCCAATTTTTGTTGAATTGTTTGGTTTAATCTCTCAACCTTGCCTTGTGATTGAGGATGATATACTTTACCGAATTAATGTTTCAAAGCATCTGCTCCACTTTCTGCAGATCTTGGTTCTTAAAATCAGGGCCATTGTCTGATCTGATTTTCTCTGGAAATCCATGACTTGGAATGTAATGATTGATCAGACACTTTATGACAGCTTTGCTGTCCTCCTTTTTTGCTGGCCACGCCTCTGACCAGCCCAAGTATGCATCCACACACATTAATACATACCTGTGTCTTCTGATGGGTGTTATCATATCTGTAAAATCAATAATGATCTCTTTACCTAGTTGTGTAGTCAAAGGGAAATGTCCCATTGGTAGTCTGATAGTTGGTTTTGCATTGTGTTGTCCACAAATTTCACATGTTTTCACATGATCTTTGACCATGTCCCTCAGAAATGGATGCCACCAATGCTGTAGGTTTTTTAACATCTGTGTAATACCTACATGTCCAAGTCCGGGAGCTCCCTGAAGAACCTGGATTCCCATATTTGGAGGAAGAATTACTTTACCATTCGATCCCCGCCAGAGTCCATCATTGCAGATGGCACCTCTTGCTTTCCAGACTGATCGTTCTTCAGGTGACACCCCTTTCTGATGGTGAATAATTTTCTCCAGGTGGTTTTGTTCCACCTGCTCAGTTTCAGTACTTACCATTAAAGAGACAGCAAGTATCCAGCTGCCCTTTTGGTGGTCTCATCTCCAGCTGCATTTCCTGCTGCGACTCTGGTGTTGCTTTGATCATGTCCCCTGCATTTAATCACAGGGACAGATTGAGGCAGCAGTAATGTCTCCACCAATTCTGTCATTTCAATCTCATGTTTTATAGGCTTTTGTGCTGCAGTTATAAATCCTGCTCTAAGCCACTGAGGAAATTCTACATGCATGGCACTGGCCACATAGGCTGAATCACTGTATAGATTCACCCTCAGCTAATTTTAATGCTTCAATCATTGCTTTAACTTCCGCTCTCTGTGCTGATTGGGCACTCTGTAGTTTTTCTGTCTTCAGTACCTGAAACTCACTACCCAAATCTTCCACTATTGCATATGCTGCTCTCAATCCGTCTGTGTCATGTTTAAAACAACAACCATGTGTTTAAAATTTTTTCACACTTTCACCTCTTAATGGAGAAGCTTGTAGATCAGGTCTTATTTTTTCTTCCTTTTGTACCAACTCCTCACAGTTATGTGGTTGTCCTGCTTGCATTATGTCAGCCATACTCACTCCGTTGTGTAGAAAAGTTATATTAGGTGATTCCAAAATGTTGCTCAATTTTTGTTGTCTCCATTTTGTCAATGTGAAGTGCTGAATTCACATATACTAATACACTGTGTGACATCATAACTCGCAATGGATGACCCATCACAATGTGTGCTTCTTTTTGAACAGTGCAACATGAGAATTAGGCACTGGCACTGTAGGTGTCAATAAAACAGAATTTGATCAGTCAACTCCCTTCCATGGTGCCTAGGAAGTTGAACATGTTCCAGAACTACAGAGTCCACAGCCAAACACTGTATTTTATACGTGTCCATAGAAGGAGAGAAGCAGAAGTCAGAAGCAACAGTATTCTGCCAGTCTGAAACTTTCAGGGAGCGTTTCACCATGCCTCCCAATTCCATGGCCTGATGGCCAGGATGCAGAGCTAAAGAAATATGTGGCACTGCTTCATCATGCATCTTATACCAGGCCAACTGATCCTGAGTCAGATTACCCACAGCAGCAATACCCTCCAGTGCTGCATAAATGTCCTGTGAAAACACAGTCCAGTCTCGACCCGCTAATTTCACCTCAAACTGCTCCTGGAACCATTCAGTCTGGTCTTGATCACAAAACAGAGTGACATGAGGAACATCGGGAGTTGGCCCATACCGTGCAAGTGCTTGGATCCAGGGTTTCCAAAGCAGGAAGCAGGATAGAATCAGATTGCTGCAGCAGAAATTGCCCATGTGTATATACTTGAGAACAGGTATGAATGGGAAGATCCATCAGGAAAAGTGACAATTAGTCCATCAGGTCCACACAAAATGGTTCCCCTCAGAGCAATCAACAAGTCCCTCCCTAATAAATTCATGGGAGATGAGGGGGAACACACAAAAGGATGCGTCACTTTTTGTCTGCCCGCAACCGTGTGAAAAGGTGTGGAGATAGGCAGAGTTTGTTTCACCCCAGAGAAACCAACCACTGATATTTCATGCCTCATCTCTAGTTTCTATCTGTAATATCTGTTGTGTTGACACTGGGTCATTCCTGTTTAGGTCCAAAGATAATAACTTCAGCTCTGTTTCTGTTCATCTGTTCAACTGGAGAACATTGTAGTAACATCCACACATCGATTTGTTCCAATCACCTGTTCAGTGCAAGGATGGAGTCAGAGTCATCTGGTGACATTGTAAAACGCGGAGACTTCATGACTAAGGGGGCATCCCATAATTCCCGTCTTGTCGGTATTGCTGTTGTGACTTGTCCACAGTGCAGACCTGCATCTTACCCCTTCATTTTTGGAAAAAGACACCAGATCTCTCTAGACTTTGTATGCATAAGAGTTACCTCAGATGAATGGACTGGTTGATTCCTGCTGTTTATTGATGAAAATACCAATGAATAGTTTTGCCCTGCCAAAACTGAAACTATTACCCAACGCATAGTTCAAATCTGTCATGTGACAGGAGAGGAAAACCTATTCCAACAGCTGCATTTTTAGAGAGCAAGCAGGTGACATTGCTGAGTGGCAAGCACATGTCTGTTGATGATGGCGGTGTGGGTGTGTGAAGTCACTCAGGGGTTACATACTGTCACCAGAGACGTAAGGTAAAAACCTGTGTCTGGTCCTTCAGATGCACAGATTAGATCAAGTTAAAAAAATCATGAAAATATGTGCAGTTTCTTTTCTTGATGTTTATTTAATATAAATTAGACATTTCAGTGTGGATAATCGTCTTTGCAGTGAGAGCACGCTTTGAGACTTTATGCTTCAAAGATAATTTGAGATTAATCCTATAGATAAAAGAGAGAGGAAAAAACTTTCAAGCATTCAAGTATAATATGAATAACTGTTGCTATTTTTTATTAGAAATTGAATATCTGCTAGAAATTCACAAGCAAGTTATATATGAGAATAATGGGGCGACAGCAGCTGAGGAGGTCAGGGTTCATCCTGTAGGGTTGATGGTTTGTCCATTTCAGTCACCTTCACACGCTTTGCCTCCTGGTGGCCAACGGGTCCAGTGAAGCCGTTTTCATTTCTGTCAGTTTGCCACAGAGCAGCTGAAGCTGCAAAGCAACTCCACCATCAGCACGTGAATGACTGAACGTAGTCTGACATGATTTGGAGTCCTCTACACTAGATAGCTCTATGCAATTCGTGCAAAGAGGAAGGTGTGTCCCTCATCAGTCGACGCTTTCCATCCCCCCTGTGGCGGTTTTGTAATTGAAACCTCACTGGTTGAGCTTGTTTTCTGTAACGTTTAGTTTGTCTGATGAAAGAGTTGTGATTTATTTGCCTCCAAGGAAACAAAACATGAACAGAACAAAGTTCCTGCACAAGGAGGAGATTCCTCCCTTGTCTTTTGACAGCTTGAGTGATCGATTAGATAATCAACTTCCAGGATTACAGGCACATCTGGTTTTTGACTGCGACTAAGTACACAACAAATCCCGTATGACCAAATTAAGACTGTCACATTTGACTTCAACACTACTAAGAGTTTCTTTTCAGACAGAGAGAGAGAGACAACAGCAGAGTGTTGTTTTTGGAGAGTTGGTACCTCAATTCTTTCGTCAACTAGTAAATCTGTCGGGAGGCAATAAATTAACACTTACTAACTAGATGTTCAAGTTAAAATATTGTCGCTCTAAGTATTGTTTTTACTACATGCCATTCTCTAATGAATTCCAAAAAGTGGAAATTTTTATTGTTTTGAACTTTTTGAAATTAATTGGAAAATAAACATTTAATTAAGATCCAATATTTTTCCAAATAAGCACAATTGGAAAACAATTTAGAGAAAACTCTAAAAACAGTAATGTTTTCCCCGTCTGCTTTCATGTCCTATTTCTCTAAGCATTTTGTAAATACAAATATATATTTAAATTAAAAATAAGACTGCTTTTAATTCAATATTTTTCATTTCAGGATAATGTTTTCTTTGACACATATTTTAGCATTTGTAATAAGCAAATTTAAGACAGGAGGAAGAGAAATAATCACATCTGTTGTTTGGGTGATTACAGGCAGAAAAAAACATTGTTAAATTTCAGAATGAGAATTATGTTTGAAAATTAGTTTCAAAAATTTTGTTGAAAATTGGCAAAACAAATAAGGTGATTTATGGTGAGCTTAATTTTTTTTTTTAATAAACCATGTTCCAAAATAAACAGATATGCTACCAGACAGAGAAACATTATTTAAACAATGTGGACGATAAAATAACCTGCTGTGGAAAATCCTTCACCTCACCACACATGTATTTTCAACATTGGTGTGCATTTTAATAGAAAAATAAACACGGGATATTCTTTGATCTACAAAATAAAACAAGTAAAAGAAAGAAAAAAGGAGAAGAAACTGAAAGTACAACGGTATTGCACACTCATTTATTTCAAAAACACCACAAAGAGAAGAAAAAACTTGAACGCAGGGAAGATAACAGATGCTGTTCAAATTTGCCATTTTTACTCGCATAATATTGCCTTCAAAGTAGAGAAGGCCTTGACAATAGTTAGTAATTTTGGTAAATTCAAGCTGGTGACGTCCTAGTCCGAGTTAGACGACAACACAACGGGACAACAAACGATGGAAATGAAATGTGTGTCACAAAAGGAGCCCAGAGTGACGAAGGCTGCTAAGTGTTGCTAGCTGGTGGTAAGTTTGCTTACTATTTATTGTGACTTGTATGATTATTACAATAGGAATCATTCAGCTTCATGTTATAACTGCATGGAGGCTGTTTATTGCAACTTATACTTTAATTCATAAACTAACCTGGTTTTAATTAAGCTCCATAACACAGAGAGACTTTGATATTGTGAGGTTGTTGTTCTAACTCGTTCATCAATGTTTTTATCTTCAACATGTGTTTGCAGTCTAACTAAGCAAATGAAGATGAAAGAGGAAGCCAGAGCAATCAGGTGTTAGGAAACCTAAAGACTTTCCTGTCTGAGAAGAGGTTCTGACTCCACCAGATCACCAACTAGCTCTAAACCTCCACATTGTCTTCATAATGTAAGTTTGTTTTTGTTTGGTTTAATGAGTAGCTAGCTACATTTTCAACAACAAAAACTGCTGTTACCAACACCAAGTGCTTAATAAACTTGATTTGATTTAAAGGTAACTGGAAAGAACTTTTCTCCTTGTTAATCTAACATTTACCTTTCATACATTTTATTTGTTGCTGACTTTCAGGGCCTTGTGATGGACTGGTGACCTGTCCAGGGTGAACCTGCCTCTCATCTGATGGCTGCTGGAGATGGGCACCACCAGCCCCCCTCACCACCCGCAAGGATCAGTGTGTTCAGATCATAGATGGAAAGATTTTAATGTAGTTTATCTCCTTAAGTCCACACTTAAAACAGCTTCAGAGTTAATGCCAACATCAACTGACTCTATGACATTGCTGACATTTTTTTTTACTTCCAACATAAACAAGCAAAGACGACACCCATAAATGTTTTTCCACCCCAGACATCCGGTCCCAATGATAATCAGTTCTTATGATGTAACATACATGGCGAGTCCACAACGTCTTAAAATTGTAATTAATCTTCTCATGTAATTTTAGCCTAAAACAATGTAAGTACTGTAGTGTAGTTATGCATGTATTGTACAAAATAGGAAAGTAGAAATAAAGTAATTTAAATACATTACTAATATATTAATAGTATATTTAAAATATATTTGAAGTATATTAAATAATTTTTTTATAATTCTATGACAGAATTATACTCAAAATATAATAATTATATATAAATATAATAATAAAGCTCTGAAATAGTATATTTAAAAAGTATACTTTAAGTACACTAAGTACACTTAAAGTTGTTTCAAAAAGGTATGTATAGTCCTATACCAAATTATACTATAACTTGTAATTTAATACTATTTAAATACTACTGAAGTATACTAATTTTTCCAAAATAGTACAGTTTAAGTACATCAATCAAAGTATGATGTACTTAAAAAGTAAACTTTTTTTAACTTGGGTCATTATGTCACCTGCACGTTTACCTGCGGCACATGATGGAGCACCTGCAGAAAGATCTTTGCATGCGGTCGGTCGCATGAGGCAGCATGTGAGGAGCATAAGGTGCCCTCTGATCTTCATGCTGACAATTATCAGAAAGTAACATCGCCTGCAATGAGGCAGATTTCCGTCACCAACAGCAAGCCGACCAATCAGCTGACGCTATGATATCGCCATGGCGTCTTTCTTTGTGCGGTTTCTGTACCTGCGGAGCTCTAAGAAATTCCTCCAATAGTCGTCACTTTCTGCAGGTTGACTCATTAGATCAAAGTGCGCCCAGCTTGACTCGTGTATGGTGGCACTTTTTGAGGGAACGCTTGGTAACATAATTAAGCACACATCCTATTTGCGTTTTGCATTCATCTCCATTTAATGCGCACCGGAGCCACAGTACCGTATGAGACAATGCTAACCAAACAAAAGGGACATTTTCAAAGTTTTATTTCTGCTTATGTAACTGCAGGGCGCTGCGGTATGGCTCACTTACCTGAGACTGACAGGCTCTCTTCGTATCTTTGTTGCGTTCATTCCAGCGCTGTGCGCCGCGCCATGTGACGAAGCATAACTCAGATTCCTTCCTCTGATTAGATCTGAAACCTCCATACTGCTCCTCTGTCACATGCTCCATTTTTTTCAGGGCAACATTTAATCATTTCTTTCTGTTTATCACTTAGTTTACAGACGGCCGTTTCCACCTGTGTCGCTCCCTTTCTGCTCAAAACGGACACGTCATCATTGCGTCTGCAGCTCCCGTCCTCTGTCGTCTGTGAACTTATCTGTCACTCTGTGACAAAATATGAGCCTGTGTTTTAAACTCGAGTTAAAAATTATGTTTTGTCAACATTTTTACTTTCTAAGACAATTTTTGTGAAAATAACCGGGGTTTATTCTGCTATTGCAGTTTTTAGCACAGTTGAGGCTTAATTCCTAATAATACATTTTACATCTAATACCCATTTACAGCAACAAATATCAAAGAGGTGAAAAGATTGTTTTTAAAATTCTGAAGTGGGCTTCTGTAGAGTAATCATCAGCATTCAGTGTGTTCCCTGCACTAGTTAGCTTTGAATAATCCAATTTTTGCCTCCTGATAAATTGGTCCTGGTGGTTCTTAAATCACAAAACAAGTTGAAGAAGATTGACGATGTAATATTAAAATAAACTTTAATTAAGCTGCTGCAGGAACAAAGCAGGTTTGGTGTGCATCTTATCAGCATAATCTCAAACTCTCTGACTTCAAATCTCAAGTATATTAAAGTATGTACTTATACGCATTGATTAATTTACCACTTGTTGACGCAAATCTGAGCACTCCCTGTTAAAAAATTTGTTATAGTTTTGTCCCACCCTCTGCAGAAATGGATGGAAATTGTAAAGTGAACATTGTGTTATAGCTGAGCTCTCACTCACTATAAAGGTGATCAAATGCAGTCGTCTTTTGCAGGTGTAGTCTCCAGGTGACTCAGACTTGGGAACAATTTGTAACAGCGACATGTAAACAAACACTACTGTTGCACCTCAGCTCTTGTTAAAACAACATCCTGATGGATTGGAGCTCAATCCAGCTGTAAACTCTTTAAATATGATTATTAATCAGGACTAAACTAACATATCAGATGTTAAAAAAACATCTTAAGGCTCTAATTCTACATTTCCAGTATAAAAGGATCCTCAGTGGGAATCTTAACATACACCACAGTTCCCTGATCTGCTTAGGTTGATGGTTTCCATGAGAGATTAACAACATAAATCTGGTGATTATTTCACGTATTTTTACTTTTCTAGATACAAAGCCTTGTATTTTACACTTTATTCAAGCAAGGGCGTAGGACTCATTCATGTAATACAAGTAATTTGTTTATCCTTTATTTAGTCAAGCTTTTAAAGGAGTGGTTGACAAGAGACGACCAGGAGATAATTGATGTTGTGTTTCAAGAGTTTTCGTGTGAACTTTTTACATTGATGTATTTTGTTGTGTCAACAAAACAAAGTCCATCTGCTGGGTTTCCTTAGACAAACATTTTTTAAACTACTGAATGATTAACTGAGCACAGTGCACTTTTTGAGAATGAGGATTAAATGGTATATATATGTGATTGAATTGAATTTCTTTTTGTACAGTACCTTAACACAACATTTGTTGTGAATTGGGTCAATACACTGAATTGAATTGCATTGTTCAACACACTTTCTCTTGTGGGAGATTAATAAATAAACTTTTGCTATTTCTAATGATGCCCTGTTCTTATGCTTTCATACCGTTTCTGTTTGAATTAATTCTGTAATTTTTACTTATACCAGTTTTTCCTCACTGTATTAAAGGCTACCTGGTTTCACTGCTAAATATGGGGAAGTAAATATATTTTAGATGCAGTAAAATAGACAAACTTTTCCTCCTTTAACTTCTAAAGACCATACACTTAACAACTCCTGAATTTGTTTTGAACAGGAAAACTCACTAAAACTTATGTTGGGCCTTTGCTTAGGGAGTTTAGAAATGTTATTTTCTGATCCAACCGACTACGTCCAAAACGAGCTGACAAATGTAAATTGTTTTAGTGTGGAGACTTTCTGTATGTCTAAACTTTGCATGAAAACATAATAAAATCATACAATTCTAAAAAAAAAAATTTGGTCAGTTATTTGCTCTCCAAACCTATGGCAGCCGCATTTCCAGCACGACCCAAATATTTACAAAGTACTGAATAACAACAAGATTTATTTGTGCTTGAGGGGTTTTCGGCTGTCTGAATTATTCTGTGTGTAGATGTTCAAATGTGACCTTGTGACTGTGTGACATTTCTCATTTTTATGGCTCTCTGTCCCCTGACTCTCTGTGTCTGTAGAGTTAGAAACATGTTTTTCATCATTCAAAAGGAGCAAAGTGCTCCTTAAAAGGACCTTTTTCCCAGTCACATCATTCTATCTTTTCCACTTATGCAACATTTATGTTTTTGTCAACTTTGACAAAGTTGATTTAATTTTGACTTGGTCATATTGGCTAATTGAAATACTAAGCAACATTGTAAATATAGAGGAAAATAGGCATGATAAAAATGGAATCACACATCAAAAGTGTTTTCCCTTCACATATATCCTTTGTAGATTACCTTAAAGTGCCTTAAACAAATTTGAGCATTATATGTATGTAACCTGACTAAGCACAACACACTTTAAAATAAAAAAAAATATGTTGAAATTTAAATATAATTTAAAATAAATGAAAAATAAATATCCAAAACAATCTGATTGTGAAAATTAAGCATCAACTGTGAATGAACAACTGTTGAGCTCAGTTTTATTCAGTCAAGACCTGTTGAATTGAATTGAACATTTAGGTAGAACTTGTCTGACAACATGAAGTAGTCAGAAGAAAAATACAGATATCAGCAATCTATAGTTTGATTTAAATGATTTTAAGAACAGATGAGAAACAAAGGAATTGAAATCTATTGGTTTGAAAATGGTTTAAAGCCATTAATGCCAGCAGTCAAACTTGATGGTGGAAATATACTGGCCTGGAGAGACTTAAGCTCTAACCCAGTTATGATTCAAAATATATTAGCAAGTCCGATTCTAAATAGCTAAAAATGAGAAGGCTTGCAGTGGCCTAGTCAAAGTCTGGACTTTAATCTGATTCCAATGTTAATACTTGAAAATCCTCAAACAGGGATGAATTAACAAACCTCTCCACAGTGGTGAGTGAGTCTTTGCCAGTTGTCATCCTTTTTGCCAATTTTTATTTCTGCCAAGTGCTCTTTGCAGAAACATTAATTTTCACATGAAGTCATTGAATTGTCTTTTCACTGAATAAAGGAAATCATAATTCAGAAACTTTTGATGCTAAAATTGGTTTGATTATTTGGAAGATTTCAGCGTGCAAAAACAGAACGAGAAAATGTGGAAGGGATCTGACACTTTTTCACATGAAATAAAAAATCTTGCTTACAAATTTGCATTCATTTAGCATCCAGTGCATATTTTTGTGTCTTAACTCAGAAATCTACAAGAAATCATATTTATGTTATGTTTTCTAGATATTCTTGTAAACGAATGTGTCACAGTGCGTGGTTGCGGTGGTCGTGGTGAGGAGACGCAGAGACCCAGGTATGATGAAAAAGATGATTTAATGGAAAAAAAAAAGGCTCACAGTCCAATACATACAGGCAGCACGGCAGAGCGGAAAAACAGAGGCTCAGCACCGGTAGCAACTGACACACAAAAAAAAGACTGACACGAAGAGCTACAGCAAACCAGGACTTTGCAGTTCTACTGGAGAGCTGGGCTGACACAAAAGGCGAATGCCGGCACAGGACTTCACAGTTCAACTGTGCCGGCAGACTGACTGACGTAGACACGACATATGACAAGGACCCGAC
>CAEGAF010071600.1:0-12765 GCA_903067075.1 Micropoecilia bifurca | reverse complement strand
GAAACCCGACGTCCAAACGCCTCTCCCTGCTTTCTGACACACTCTGAGGAGTTGGAGGCTGAAGGAAGATCCTGACCTAGAATAGTTTTGGCTGCTGACACCTTCAGTGGGTCACAAGGACCA
Source organism: Micropoecilia bifurca (assembly GCA_903067075.1). NCBI lineage: Eukaryota > Metazoa > Chordata > Actinopteri > Cyprinodontiformes > Poeciliidae > Micropoecilia > Micropoecilia bifurca. The sequence continues at coordinate 12,642 of CAEGAF010071600.1, read as the reverse complement.
AACAGAACCAGGTTCAGAGGTTTGAGTTTTACAGCCATAGTTAAACCTTCATCCTCATCCTTCTGCTCAGACACTGGAAATAAAAAAGAGAGAAAGTTTGAGTGGAAAAATAAAATATTTAGAACCAAATCAGAAAGTTAGAAATCACTTCAGCTTTTCTTAGAAGTTAAAAATCCATCTAAATGCCTCCAGATCTCTGAACGTCTCACCAACTCAGATCTGAAATCCAATATGGCTGCCATTCATTTAAAATGTAGAGGTAAAATCATGATAAACTACACAGCTCAGTTTGGATGCATAAACAGGCAGCGACCATTTTCTACTGGTTTTCTACTGGAATGGACTCTCGCTGTGTGTGACATCAGTCCCTGATCTGCGCTCTCGTTGGTTAGGTGAATGGGAAGCAGCATTGCTAATTGCATGCATTTACTATAATTTGTTAATTATATTTTAAGTATAAACCAGACTAAATCAGACTGAAGAGTTTTCCTTCCCGACATGCAGCTTCAGCATGACGGGTTGCTGTAAATCTGTCGACTATTTTTCCTTAGAATGAAAAACTTTAGATAAACTGTATCAAACACCAACATTGTCACAGTAATTCTTATATTTTCCAGATAGGATTAAGAAAGTTGCTAAATATCATAATAATATATATACATTTATTTTAGAGACATTTTAGGTAAACTAAGTTTTCTGTATGTTAAACCCAAGATGATGATGATGTCATAGTTTTCTAAGCTTTGTGGAAACTTTTCTTCAGTGACATCAAACAGAATCAGAGGAAACAGGAGAGATTTATGCAACAGATTTATGGAAGATTATGAATCTGAACTGTCTGTTTATTTAGTCTGTGATTCCACTTTTCATCTTCAGATGCACTAATTATACAAACTAATGTAGAAATAATTATCTGGACTCATTCAGTCATACTTACTGTCTGGACGCAGCAGGTTGTTGCTACTGCAGCGTTTCATCAACGGCTCCACATCATCTGTGGTGATTAGAGGAGATGAAACGTTTATTCATCCAGAATAAAAACAGTTAAATTAAATCAACCTCCTTCAGTTTTTCATCATCAGTAACATGGATCTGACAGCCAAAGAAACAGTCAGTCAGTCAGACAGTCAGTGAATCAGTCAGTCAGTCACAGGGATCCGCTGGTTACAGAAACATTTCAAAGTCTCTTATAATTTTTATTTTTCATAAATAAAATCATGCGTCTCTCTGAGCAGATTCATCGTTACTCACCAGGATCTGCAGACGCCATGATGTCACGTTGCTATGGTAACCAGAGGATTCAGATTCCTTCAAGGTTTAACATAGAAAAGATCCAAATAATTTATTTTCACATTAGTGCAACAAAATATACAAATATATGAAGAATGACTGCAGAGATAAACAGAAGTCATGATGATCAAACTGATCGGTTCTGGTTCTGGTTCTGGTTCTGGTTCTGCTCTCATCACCAACCAGAACAGGAAGTTCAGATCATTCAGTCGATGCAGAAGAAGAAAAATCCTCCATGTTTCAGATTGAGCTTCACAATGTCTGCAGTTACTGGAGGCTCTCAGGAGATGGAGCTGTTCAAGAAGAACCAGGAGAACTGGGTCAGAACCAGAACCAGGATCAGAACTGGGTCAGAACCAGAACCAGGAGAACTGGGTCAGAACCAGAACCAGGAGAACTGGGTCAGAACCAGAATCAGGATCAGAACTTGGTCAGAACCAGAACCAGGTTCAGAACCAGCAGAACTGGGTCAGAACCAGAACCAGAGAACAGCAGTTGTACGATTATTCCAATCATAAAACACTGAATCAAAATAATTATTTTAGATTATAAAGTTATTAAATAAATATAAAATTAACAGTTCATTTAATTTGCATTTATTTCAAATTAATCTGATCTTAAAGCATTAAAAAGTTTCACACTGTAAAATATAACAAAGATTGTTGGAGTTTTACCATCTACATTACTTTGGCTTAGATATTAACTATTCAAAGACCTGAAGGACCAAAATGTCTCCTCCTCTCCGCCGGTAGCCTGATGGAAACGAACCAATCAGATCAGCTGGGAGCCGGAAGTAATCACGCAGGAGAAACCGGAAATACAAGTTAAATATTAATAAGTTAAATAGAAGTTAAATACGGGCTGCAGCTGAAATTTGGGTCAACATTAAATATTGGTTCAATGTTTGTTTTTTAGATTGTTACCCAAAACAGCAGAGAGCAAAAAATGGAAGTTTAATCAGAATAATAAAGAAAGAAAAGCAAAATAACAGCAAAATAACAGCAGGTGTTTGAACATAAAGTCAGTATAAAAGATAAACTAATGCTCTATGTTTCTACTGTAATAGAATCCAAATACATTATTATTATTATTATTATTATTAGAAGTAGTTGTAGAACTACTATTAGTAGTTTGAGTTTAAATTCGCGGTTATATGACTTTGTGTCACATGTTTTTCTCTTCCGCTGATTCACCGAGTCTCTTTTATTCACTGGTTTTATTCGCTTTATAACATTAAAACTGAATATTTTCTGTTTTAAAGGTTAAAACATCCGGTATAAATTATTTATCTGTTCAGACGTTAAAACAAACAGACACATTTACTTCATTTGAACTTCAGCTCAAGTTCATCAGGTCATTTAGTGACTTAGTGGATCTAGTTTGATTTTCCTGCAGAGTCAGATCTAGTTAAGTTTTCTATAATTCTCCTCTGACTGAATCCTGACTCATTCACCTGTTTCTGTGTTAAATTAATAAACTTTCCTCACCATCAGCTGCTCGGTTCTCCGGCCGGTTGATATCGAAAGTATTTATATTCTCTTCCTTGTTTCCCTCCCCAGCCGCCAGGGGGCGACTTAGAACCGACTGTACATCAGGATATTGGAGTTTCTCTGTTTTTAGTTCAAACTGAAGGTCATAAAGTTTCCTACAGATTAAAATACGTTTATAGAGGTAGTAAAAAAAGGAAACATTTCGCAGTACTTCAAATTGTCGTAACGTGGATAAAGGATTAAACCTCTGAAAGTTTTGATTTTATCGATTCACAAATAGAAAAAATAAATAAAAATAAAATCATTTAAAAATCAGAAATTTTATGAATGATACATTCAGTACCGTTAAAAAAGAGAAATGTTAGACTTGAGAAGTTTGAAAGATAAGTCAAGACATCTCTGGTTTTAGAGTTTTATAAATGTAAATAAAAAAGGCCTCAACATATCAAACATTGACAGTTTAGTGACGGCGGTTCTACAACAAAAACAATATTTGCCCCTAACACTAAACGTAGCAGGTGTCTTCAGGTTTCTTTTCTTCGAATATGATTTGTTGTTTTCAGTTTTTAACTGAAACACAGAAACTCTCGTTACCGAATCCATCTTCAGATATGATGTAACATCTGTTACATCATATCTGTTTGTGAACAGCATCAGCTCCAGTTCACACTCCAGACCAGATGGTGGCGCTGTTGCACACTTTCGGTTTACCCCAGACTTCAACACAATTATGTAAATATTGCAGCAACATGGGGCAGTAAAGAGTGTTTACAGTTTTATTGATTCCCTCACAACATGAGTGAAAATCAATCTGTTCTTTCATTTTCAGATGTTTTTTTCTGCTGGTCCAAAGTTTAGATTCTTAAATGTTTCATTATCTTTTTCCTCATAACTTCTGGGTTTGAATGGAATTAAATGTTTTAAATGGGTTTGAATGTTTATTCCTGAAACCCTGTAATTTTTTTTCTACCATGTCTTTATTTGATGACTTAATTGGGCTTTTTATTCTTGTATTAATACATTTACCATAAATATTATGTTGTGCAGTGTTTCGTGACTTTAGGTTTGTGAAAGTTTATGAATAAACTTTACTTTCTTCCTGGAATTTATTTCAAAAGGACATTTTAATCATTTGAAGCCACATGTCCACCTGTGTTGGGTGTAGAGGTGATTGATTGTCAAACCAAATATCCAATAAAAGTTCGATCAATGAGCCACTACTGCTGCACTGGGAGGAACTTGAAGGTTTCACTTTATGGTTTAGTTTTTCTCCAGATGGGAAGCAAATAATAAAAATCTAACTTCTTATTGTTTCCTGCTCTGGTATAAAGCCAAAGGCCCTCAGTTCTTTCCATCTTCCTTAGAAAATAAATAACAAAAATAATAACAGAAAATATAAGATAAATAATAAAGTAAAATACAAATGTAACCCAGGGTAAAAGCTGCCCTTAATCCTGCCTTTGCTGCTCCATTGGTTAGAGTGACAGTCACAGTGCATTCAGCCAATCAGTGCATCTGTCATTCAGGCCTCCTCCAGTTTTCCCAGTCAGGTGTGAGGAGGAGAACTGGAGACAAAGGACCTGCAGGTCTGAACACCCAGTGAGCTTAGAGCCATTAAAGTTTTTCATGCCTATATATGGTCAGGTGACCCGTTTTAGGGCTTAAGGATGGAAAGCCTCTGACTGGGACCAGGAGAACCTGAAACTTACTCCATACTGGTCTGGTAGGAGGCTGATGGTCTGCACTGGTTCCCCCTGCATCTCACCATACAGACACACAAATCATGATTCATCTTTTCTCCACTTGAAAAAAATGGCACTTGGACATTTTCACCTCAAATATCTGGAAATCAAACCCTGGACTTTTTAAATGTGTGTCAGGCAGATCCTGTGCTGCCGACCGGTAGGGAAATTTAGGACTTTTGTTGCATAGTTAAAAATATTTTTGCACATTCATATGGAAGATTTACTGCAGTTTTGTGTATTTATATATTTTGGTTTACTTTTTTGGGTTCTGTGTTTTGTGGTGTTCACTTTAATTTTTGTTCTTTAATGGTATTAAAAGTAGTTTTGCCTTGTATTATTGATTACTGACATCAGATGCATCTAGTCTTCTGATATTATGTGCCATCTAGTATCTTAGTACAATAAACATTGCTACATAAAGTAAACAAAGAACAAACAAAATTCAAATTGATAAAAAAATAAAGCATAAATGGCTCCAACAGGTGATATAACATCATCCTGCTATCATGATGCGTCTCCAGGCTTTAGGGCTAAACTGAAGGTTTTCATATAAATAAATGCTCAGAAGTTGGTTTTACTCTGAGGATCTATATCTATGAAACAGAAAACATTCATCATTAATCTTCATCATTAACATATGAACTCATTTCATTTTATTTTTTTCCATATTCCACAAAGACATCATTATATAAACTCACTTCAACAGTTTAAAATAAAACAAAAGGTATAGGCTACAAATATAAAAAGAAAAGCAATAAAGAAAATGACCAAAATAACTAAATTTGTTTTTAAACACTGCATTTATTAATTATCTGAAATTCTAATCTTAATATATTTTTTATAAGAACTTGATGTTACACTTTCTATAAAGTCATTACAATTATTTAACTTTCTTAAGCTGAAACATCTGAATGTCACATTAGTTCTTACTAAACATCAAATTCAAAGGAGCCTGAAGATTTGAGCGTCGCTCCTTCACCCTAACGTTCCTTCCCTGAAGGGGGCGCCGATTTATGTCTTCACATCCACTTGAATAATGTGTAGTTGCGCCACAGTTTCTAAGCATCTCAGGTTTTCAGGGAGTTTGTTCCAGAGTCGGAGAGAAAGGAAACTAAATGCTTCCGGAAGAGTCTTTTTGATGAGCTGCAAGGGTCTGATGGGTTTGTACTATATTAACACTATTGAATTAATCTAAACTACTGTAAATAACGGCCTGCTCCAGTCTTCCTGTGCCCTGTTTCAACAAGCAACATTTTATTCTGGAAAATAAATGAGATAATGTTGATTTAGCAACACGTTTTCTGTGATTGTCAAAATTTAAATCTGTGTCCAAAGTGACACCCAGTCGCCTCACATGATCTTCAGCTCCAGTGAGTCCAGTTGACTGATTCTGAGAAACAATGGTTTCTGCCTTTTCTGTATCAAGTTAGAGGAAATTCTAACCCAACCACTCAGTCATATTATGGAGACGCTGATCAGTGAGGGAAGTCGACTATAGTTATATGGTGAAAAAATATATAATGTTGTGTTGGTAACACTGTATTTGATGCATAAGACTAACATGATACTGTCATAAACATGACATAACACCTGTTAGGAAAACGAAAGAGTCTTTATGAATGTTTATGACTGTTGTCATGGAGTTGGTAAATAATGACATTTTAATGCAAAGTTGACATTATTAATTTCAGGTAAGGGGAAATAAGGGACCTGAAATAAAATAGAAGAAAAAGGTCCAATAATAAAGATTCCATTAAGTTTTATTACTCTGTCAAATGATTTAATAACAGCGTCATTAACTGTCTGTTAGTGTAGGAGGTTAATGTAGGCAGGGGAAAATATTATTGACTGTGTTGTAAAAGCTTTTGGCAGCGTAATAACATTTAATGACATCTGTAAGAAGTCCAGTGTTTAAGGGAAAGTATTAACATTATAATATATAATATATAAAATGAAGGATTAAAAATGTCATTTTATGCTCTTCACCTTTTATAAAGTGGCTAAATTTTGCAAGGGCGTTAGACACATGTCTTCCTGAGTAGGAAAGCAATCACAGTTGAGAACCTTGGGCCATAATATATAATATATATTATAATGATCTTGTAACTGTCAGAGTTAAGACTAACAACAAAAGACAGTAATGTAACAATACACAAAGATACATCACTTTTTAAAGTTTTATAATTAGCTATTATGACATATTTATGATCGATGATGATTCTTGATTAATGACAAGTTTTCATAAGACATTTTGATTAATGTGAACTCTTCATTAAAAAGTCATTATTTACTGAATGACAGTTCATGACAACAGTCATAGACATTCATAAAGACTTCATGTTCCTAACAGGTGTTATATCATGTTTATAACAGTGTCATGTCAGTGTTATACACTCCATCAAATAAAGTCTTACTGTTATGTTTCATTAGCAAAAAACATAATGGTAGAAAATGTTGTAGTAATACTGAGGATCAGATGGATGTTAATAGATACATACATTGATACTTGAGGAAACCCATAATTGATTTTTGCTCACCAAGATTTGAAAGTATCAAGTGACAATAAGTAATTCCTGTTTACCAAAGATGATCTATACCAGTTTATACCCAATTTAACTTTAAAACTGCGTGTTTTGGATGCAAGCAAGAAAAAATAATTTTAAATTCTACCACCAAAAACATAAACATGTGGAGTTTGCTTTGGTCAGACAATATTAAGAAAATAAAGGATACAGATACAGAACACACCTCATTTTAACTGTAAAAATAGTTACAATAAGTGGAGGATCAGTGATGCCACAGTTTTTAATATCTTCCAAGGGAACTTGGTTGAAAACATCTTCATGTGGAAACATGAGCACTGGGACCTCAACATGTTCACCTCCACATCTGTGTCTCTTGTCCTTTTAGAGAGACTGATGGGCTTTAGTTTTGATGTTGTTATCAGTCTAGAGTTCAGTAACAAGAATCAGAGGATGGCGCAGGTCCTTTTGGTCTTTTGGTAATAATTTCTCAGACCTTCTACTTCTCTGTCATGCTTTCTCCTTAGGTCTTCCATTTCTTCTTTGAGCGTTTTCTCTTTGTGCTGAGAAAGTTCTCCTAACAGGTTGTATTGTTTACTGTGACTGTTTTCTGCCTCTTTCATTTCTATTATATGCTTCTGTTTCAGTTCCAGTAATTCCTCCATGTGTTTTTCCATCAGAGATGTAAAATCTTTGGTGTATTTCTGCCTGAACTCGTTGAATTCTTCAGCCTTTTTTCTGGCTTCTTCTTCATATCTAGTTTTTATGGCTTCCAGTTTTTTCTCATACGTTTCCTCTAATTCTTTTCTCTCTCTCTCTTCTTGTTCCTTTCTCATGCGATCTTCTTCTTTACTTTTTATCCAATCCTTTTCTCTCTCAAGCTCATATTCTTCTTGAAGTTTTCTGAGTTTTTTTTTGTTCCTGTCGACGTCTCTCTTCGTTTTCTTGATGTCGTTTTTCCCACCATTCATTTCTTTCCCTCTCCCAGTTTTCTCGCTCCTTTTGGATATTTTCTCTGCTCTTCTCAAGCTCTTGATCAGTACTTTCCTTTTTCTCTGCTTCTGATATTATTTTCCTCTCAAGATCTGATAGTTTTTCTTCCCAGTCCTTTTGTTTATGTTCCTCTTGCCTCTTTCTCATATTGTCTTCTTCTTCTCTCATTTCTTGTTCTTTCTTTCTTTGTTCTCTCTCCTTATCTATATTTTCTTCCATATCTTTAAGTTGTTTTTCTCTCAGTTTTCTCTCTGTTTCCATTTCTGCTCTTTGCTCTTCCATCTTCTTTTCCATTTCTTGTATTGTTTCCTGATGTTTTCGTTCCAGCTCTTCTTTCTTTTTCTGCATCTCTTCTTCTTTTTCTTTCAGGATTCTCTCCACCTCCATCTTTATTGCTGACTCAGCTTCCTGGAACATTTCGTTGGTGTAACAACCTCCACCGTTTTCAGTGATTACTGAGTCAACCTTCCTCAGCAGATCCCTAACCTGGGATCGATCCTGTGAGTTATTATTGTTAAATAGGTGGCATCTTCCCCCACAGTCATGGATCAGTTTTTTGACAAAATCATCACAGTCGTTTTCAATGTAACTCTCAAAACTCTCCCCCTTTAAATCATCTTCTCTAGTGAACATAACAATGATGAAATTTTGTGAATTCTTTCCAAAGTATTTCTTGATCAGATCCACAGTTTCTTTCTCCTCGTTAGTGAACCGTCCGATTTGCAGGACCAGCAGGATCACATGGGGTCCAGGAGCCAACATGCTGATGCAGTTCACCAGTTCCTGTTCCACTTCACTGTTGGACAGAGTCGTATCAAACAAACCAGGCGTGTCGACAACAACAACGGGCCGACCATCAACGTCTCCCTTTGCTTTCTCACAAAACTTGGTGACCGACTTTCCACTGGCTTTAGATTTAAAATGTTCTTCACCCAATATGGTGTTTCCTGTTGCGCTCTTTCCACTGCCAGTTTTCCCAATTAGCACAATCCTGAGGCATTCCTGACTCAACTCTCCAGGATCGTTTCCCACTTCATTCTTCTTAATCTTCTGCAGCTCAGTTTTAAGCTCAGCATTAAGCATTTCCTGTCCTACAACCCTCTCCATCTGAGCTCTGGTGAACATATCCTTTGTATAGTCTTTGGACTTAAAAAAGCTCTGATGTTCCACCATCTCAATCAGTTCTGGGATCTTCTGTCTGTCTGTGATGTTGAGAACAAGATATTTTTCTCTACAGCTTTGAATGAGATCCTTGATGTCCTCGTTCTCCTTTATAAAGTTACTCACAGCTGGGTGTTTAGGATCTAACTCTGTAGTGAAGAGGATGATGGTGAAGTCGTTGACTCTGGAGCTGAATGTGTCCTGGATGGTGTGTAACTCTCCCTTGTCTTCATCAGTCAGGGGACCCACAGGTAGGACCAGGATGAAGGCCTGGACACCCTCAGGGTCACAGAGGGAGACACACCTGAAGGATTCCTCCATCACTTCCTGCTGAGCTTTTCCACCCAAGGCAGGCAGCTCCACCAGAGAAACCCGACGTCCAAACGCCTCTCCCTGCTTTCTGACACACTGTGGAGGAAGATCTGGCTGATCTAGAATAGCTCTGGTTGCTGCCGTCTTCAGTAGGTCTCTGGGACCAAACAGAACCAGGTTCAGATGAGTTTTCATCTCTTTAGGTTGGGATTTGCTGGAGTCTTCTGAGAATGTGAGAAAGGTTTCTTCATTTCTATCTACTGTGTTCTTGATCTTCTGCATTAACGTTTCTTGGTCTTCTTTAAACATGCTGTAGTGTCTTCCATCACATTTTCCCAGAAGTTCATTAACAGAGAGATTCATTTCTTCATCATGAGTTAATACAATCATGGCATGTTTGAAACCATCTTGATGAAACAAACTTAAGACAAACGTCAGTGTTTTTTGATCCTTCTCAGTGAAATCTGAAGGTTTAACCAAGAGCAGCAGAACATTTGGTCCAGGAAGGCAAAGACTCACACAGCTCTGTATTTCTTCTATTAAAGCTTTGACTGTGAGTCTGAAGATATCAGGAGCTTTTACAACTTTCACTGGTTTCCCTCTCCATTTCCCATGAGCCAACTCACTGTGCTTGGAGGCGTTAAGTTTAAAAAATGTTAAGTGCTTTTTATTCAAGATGGCTTTGCAGAGGGATTTCTTCTTGTCCTCACTTTTTCCAAACATCACAATCCTGAATCCATCTGAAAAAAAATATGCATATTAAACTCATGTAAACTCAATAAAAACTTTACAACATTAAACTTTTTTTACTCTCAAAATATCTTTAAAGGGAAAATTTATGCATACCAAAAAAACATACCATTTGTTTTTTTGCAACTAAAAGTGTTGCTGGTTCTTCTTTGCTAAACAGCTTATTCTAAGTCCGATTAGATGCAAAGCATTGTGAACAGCATTTTTCACAACTTGACAGATTCTGTAATGGTTTATGTCTTGACTGGGTCATTCTAATGCATGAGTATGTTTAGTTTAACCCATTGTAGCCTGGCTTTATGTTCAGGCTGGTTGTCCTGCTGGATGCTGAAGCTCCACTCCAGACTCCAGTCAAGTCTTTTCAGAATCCGTCAAGTTTTCCCCCAACATTGTCCTTTTTTGGCTCCATCTATCTTCACATCAACTCTGACCATCTTCCCTGTCACCCCCAGAGCATGATGCTGCCATCACCATAACTGACAGTGGAATGGCGTGTTCAGAGTGATCTGTAGTGTTAGTTCATAGTATTTTGCATTTTGGCTAAAAAGTTCAATATTTTCGGCAAAAAATATTGAACTTTGGTCTGAAATCTGACCAAAGTTTCTTCTTTCAACATTACTGTGTCCAACATGGCTTTTGGCAAACTGCTAACAGGACATCTGACAGTTTTCTTTTAACAATGGTTTTCTTGTTGCAGCCATTCCTTAAAAACCACATTAGTTCAGTAATGACTGATAGTTGTCCTGTGGACAGATTCCCCTCTGAGCTGTATATTATTTAATCCACAGTTCTCCTTGTTCAGCCTGGAAGTATAGTTGGACTTTGATGAGGCCATGTCTTGGTTTACATTTGAGCCAGATTCTTTGCATTTCTTGTTGATGGATTGAACAGCAATATGTTCAAAGCTTGAGAAATATTTTAGTAGCCTTGACCTGCTTTAAACTTCTCCACAGCTTTCTCCCTGACCTGCTATGTTCCTCCATGATGCTGTTTGCTCGCCAATATTCTCTGAACCTGTGAGGTGTCACAGAGCAGCTGGATTACTACTGAGATTACATTAGATTACACACGGATGGACTCTAGTTAGTCATTAACAGTCATCAGGAAAAGTTTGAAGGCAATTTGTTGCACTCAGAGAATGGGCTGCGTACTTTTGCACACCAAACTTGACAGTTTTTTTATATGTGCATTTTAAAACATAATTGTCTTTCTACTTTGTAATTGTGTACCACCATGTGTTCGTCTTTCTATTACAGAGTAACTTGAACTTCACTGTACAGTCTGTAAAGTGAAGTCCATGTCATCATGAAACCACACTTTTTACTTTTGGCCTAGTATTTTTGCCCAACTCAGAGCCCCACCACACTTTCACATAAAATTCCATTAAAATATATTTTAATGGTTTGTGGTTGTAATGTGACAAAATATTGAAAAGCTGAAGTTGTTAGAATACTTTTGTAAGCCACTTTAACGTACCTCCTTTGTACAACAAAATTGCAACAGTCGTAAGAACAGTTGTAAACAGAATCAACAGACAGCATGGATAAGCAACATTGTGATGACATGTCAAAGAGTGGAGTGTCAGAATGTTGAACTTTCTCAAATAGGCAAAAAGTCAATTTCATTTCAGATACAGATGCGATTTAAAGTCAAATTTCTGAACACCAACATTAAATTTAGTGCCAATGATATGCTTTGGTATTAGGCATACCGCCAGGACTATGAGAAAATGACACAGATCCGCCATCTCAAGTATATAAACCAGAAATTATAAATCAATTGATGTCTTGAAGTCCTGCCTGTCATTAATGATGTGATCCAAATAGTAACTCATCGCTTTCTTAAGGTGTTTTAAAAACAGCAGTTATCAAACCACTGCTTAAAAAAAGAACAATCTGAACAAATCACTACTGCAGAATTACAGGCTGACCTCTGACCTCCACCAGCAGGTAAGATGGATGAAGTGTTTTGCCCAAAAATACAACAGTGGACAAGGAAGGAGCAGGATTTGAACTGTCAACCCACTGATCACAGGATGAATTCCTAGCACTTTCACCTACATTAAGAGTGATGCTGTACAAAATATAATGTTTGTTTTTCTGAAACAGTTTAAAGGTTTGATGATTGCTGCTCTCAATAGTTATTGTGTTATGTTTTTGCATTATGGCTGAAAAATTCCATTCAGCAAAAAGATTCTCGCTCTCTCTTTCTCTCTCTCTCTCTCTCTCTCTATATATATATATATATAATATATTGTATATATAAAATATCCATCCATCCATTGTATATACATATATATACTGAGACATCGACTCACTGATCCACACCACCAGGATATACAGCTCTGACATTGGGATGTCATTCGGACTAGAGAAGTGT
>CAEGAF010071593.1:0-17008 GCA_903067075.1 Micropoecilia bifurca | reverse complement strand
TATATTTATTACACTGATCTGAATTCATATTTTTCAGATTCTATTTTGTTAGCGAAAATTAAAAGAGGCCAGTAACTTATCCAACTGAGACGTTAGATGTGGTAAAAACCTTGACAGAACAAAAACAATCTTCTCAATTAGAACCGTTGCAGCTCTAAATGCAGCAGAGCAAAACAGGAAGAAAAAGAGATTACACTCTGACTGGCAACTGACCAACTCCAACATTTAGGGACCTCTTTTGATCACTGCAAAATGTTTTCTTTTTCATAACATTAATTAGTGCAGCCTACCTAAGAGGCCCATTGCAGCAAACATAGGCAACTTTAGTTAAAAGTCTCTTTTAACGCGCACGGTTTCCACACATGAGCACGAACACGAGCAAAGACGATAAGTGAATTAGAGAAGCTTTATAGCAGCCCTCTGTGAGCAGTAAACAGACGTTTACAACTCTATTAAAACCAGCAGAATATTAGAACACTCCAGGGAACCGGCACGTTGCAAGAAGACTCAACCTGCAACGTCTTGCGTTTGCCTAAAACACACGTTACACCACGCAGAATGCTTTGGAAGCAAGGACACCAGAGATGACCAGTTTTTGTCTAACCCAGTTTATTTTTAAATCAGTAAAATAACAGGAAAGTGGAAGCAGAAAAGTAACGCAAAAGAAACATATATATATTTATATATCTATAATCTTTAACATTCATTTTTTCATTTTTAAGCACATCACAACCAAATGCTTAAGTCCAAAAAGTAAAAGAGGTTAAACAAGGTTTTCTTTAAGATACACAAGATTCATTTATTTCCTTGTCATTCTTTCCACAGTCCCCCAAGAGGAGATGTCGAAGGCAACTGTAGCCAATTATTTCAAACACTTTGCTCGCCATAGTTCGGTTTCCTCAGTTACAGCAAACCAAGGAGGAGGAAAGAGAACAAACAAACCGAATGATACAATGAAAGATGTGGAAAATAGGAGGAAGGTGAATGTGATGATCCTGCTGAATGAAAATCAAATCTTGTATTGAAGAATATTAATATACTGGTTAACGGAAACTCAAAGATATCGTACTTCAAGGCTGGCATGGAAACTAGCCGGCAGTGAAGAGCTAAAACATGATGTGCAAGACCTGATTAAACAAAAGAGTCCAAAACAGGAACCCACCACTTACTGAATGCATCTTCAGTCCTCAGTCAAAAGTCTTCAATATGTAAGGATGAAAGCCTTCCAGGTTCAGGGATTCCTCATTAGCACATCGTCTCGTATGTCCTTATAACCAGCCTTTTCAATTTTGCATACGACAAGCACACAAAAGTCTCATACTTGTTGATTAAAGAGCATGGATTTGAAGAAATGATTACATGTGAAAGATAAGGAGAGGATAAGCAGATTGAAAAAAAAGGAAAAAAAAACATAGCCCCTTCCCAACACTGAAATCTACATAATCCAAGAGCAAGGAGTTTGCTGTCCCCATGTGTCCACATCCGGCACAGTCTGCAGGTCCTGATTATAGACCGTCAGTGTCCAGAAACTTTTCTTTCTTTTAGTCCACTGTGGCAGAAGCACCTTCAGTTTTAAACAACGTGAAAACAAATGGTTTTCTGCAGAGCAGAGGAAAATAAAGCGAGCTGGTGGGAGGCGAGGGCAGGGTGAGCGCCGGAGATCCTGAGGTGGGTGATTAATAGCGGTTTGTCTTTCTGAAGGGGTCAGGGTTGTAAGAGCTGGATGGTCAGTGTGGGTTAGACGTGACTTGAACTGAGGCTGGCTAACTAGCTAGCCTCACAAAGTCCATTCTTGGCGCAGGGTACAAAGATGCTCTGGTCTGGATTCTGAGGTAAAGAGCAGTCTAGAAACAGCGCCAAAGCCAAAGTGTGCAAGAAGTATAACCGATTCTTTCTCCTTTTTCTCCTCCTGATCATTCTTTTTTTTGTCTTTTTTTCTGAGGTAAAGAGTACAGTCTGGTTTCCAACACAAACATAAGAGCTATTTCATCTTGACATCCCTTTATATACTTTCACACCATTCATAGATTTGTAGTCAAGAGCTCCTCAAAAAAAATTATAATTTCTCTTCTCTAAAATGTTCCTCTTATCAAATTTATTTTACTTGCAACAGGCATCTTAGCAAAAGGGGTATGATCAGACCAAGAGGAGCAGGGGAGAATTGAAGAGCAAGCCAATTTTAAAATGGACCAAATTCAGGTTTGTATCCAAAAAAAAAAACAAAACAACTTGTGAAAAACCCTGAAGAATTAAAGAGGAGAAAAATCACATCCCTGTAAGTGCAGAGACTCCGTCTGAAAGCCGAGGCTCCTCTGGGGAGAATTGCTGCTCATGAACACTCCTCCCCGATGCGCTGGCACGAGCGGCCCACTTTACGGTCCAGCTTGACCATCTTGAGCACAGCCTCCTGACGGCCGCGCCCCTGGTGGTCAAAGAGACAATCGTGTTGCTCAGGAAGACGGTGGAGCATGCAGAAGATGAAGCCTGAACAGTAAGGGAGGGGTCATTGGTATGAGAGGGAGAAGGTCATATAATTTACTGCATCAAAAAATTAAAAATAAAATAACTGAGCATGTAAAAAGTACCACAAACAACAGATCATATTAAACTGGATTTGACTTTAAATAGTTCTGCTTCCCGTTTCCTATTCTGATTCTATTCAGCAGAGAACAATCGTCTTCCTCACAGACTGCGCTGTAGCAATAAATCCTGCCGATACAGTATGCTCAAAACGATCAGAAATTACTTAATTAATACACATTATAACGCTGCAGCCATTCAATAAATGGTGATTAAAAGCCCAGTTTGACATCTGGCTGCAACGCAATTAAAACCCGTAAGACGACTGCACAAAGGAAGGAAATAGCAGGCGCAAAGTTGGGCAACAATGGGACATAATTTTCTTCCAATCAGAAACCACACAAGCAAAAATAGCCACCAGGCTCTTTTGGTATTCTAAGCTCTAGTGGTTAATTAAACCTTTTGAAAGTATTAGTGAGCTTATAATAAGTGAAGTAACTTTTCTCATTTTGATGAAACATGTCAACAAAGGTCAACTTTTTAAACATTACACATCGTTAGATTTGGGTTTTCTTAAATATTTAACTTAAAAGAAATAATCAAAAAAAGCCAAATTAAAAGACATTGAGTCTGTCACCTTGGACCACTGAACGTAACACAACAGAACACTGACTAAGTCACAACCAAACCCCACTGACAGTGACTTAAACTACATAAAATGCATTACTAACCTTTACTACCTTTGCTGTTGCTTAAAACACATTTTGTAAATTTTAAGTACCCTTTTATTAAATGGTAATTTATTTTAATTGCTATTGCATCTTTTTCAACCACACTACAATAATTATGCTTAAGAAATTGGGTTTTCACATCAGATACTTGTAATGCATCTCCCTCTTTGTGTTCACTCTGTTAAGTTGTTTGAATAGAAACACTAAAAGGAAAATCACAGCTTTTCTAAATGATTTTATTGTTTTCACTTAAACATCCTAAAATACCCTAAACTAGTCAGGTAATTATTTCTGTCCAAATACTAAGAACCTGAACAGGGAAAAAAAAGGTGGGATTCAAGTTTTTTCCTATCTACATTTTTATTCCACTAATTTAAATTGACTCAAGTTACTGCTTGTGGACCCGGTAAGTCTGTAATTGCATAATATTCTGAGAGCAACGTGATTCAGAATGATTTTGTTCCTGGGGTTTTTTTAGCCTCTAATGTCAAAATTAATGAGTTAATTAGCAGTTTAATACCAGAGCCCTTCCCTTATGTCATACTAATACTTAGAAAGATTAATATTAGAGGCAAAGCGAATCGAGCAGATGCCTACCGAGTGTGACAACACTGGATCACTTTCTCTGCTGGCGGATTCTTTTCTCCCCAATTTACAATCTGAAATGCATTCATGCTTTCAACTCATTTTCAGATCCTCTTGGCTTATAAACAGCAGCACATTCTGCCAGGACCATTAGCAAAATAATCTGAAATGACGGCAAAAGTCGAAATTACTATAATTGCCACCATTTCTCCTTTTGGTTTCCTAAAAGCCATGTTTTTACAGTAAGCATTAAACTATTAGGAATTGATGACCAATGCATTGGGGGAAAAAAAAGGGAGAAGTCAATTTCCAATTTAGATATTACTGCACTGGTATAAGGAGACTGATATTAAATAGCAAAGAGCTTTGACTTTAATTTGTATGCAAACAAGTTGATTAGGAAGCAAAGTATTGGCTTAAACTGCATTAGGGCTTGTGGTAATTGGCTTATGTTTTATTCGCAATGAGAAACATTCAAGCTCTCTGCAGTCGTCCCTATAGGCCAACAAAAGCACAAAAACTAATGGCAGAGCCAAAGCTGAATTGCTCTTCTGCAAATTTTCTAATCCGTAATTAAAACTTTGAGCCAGATAACGTTAAAGTATTTTTCAATCTTTAAGGCAGGTAATAATCAAAGTGTAGTACGAACACGCACTTTGGATTTGACCTTTTACCTAAATGAGCTCTTCATGTTAAGCTTGCTCAGAAATATTTATCTGTACTTTAGGTAAAGTCAAAGCAAACATCTCATCAATTTAAGTGGTATTCCAAATTTTTAAAAACATACCTAACTTTAAATGCTACAAAAAAATGTATAATCTTATTCGACTCATTTAGAAATCCAGAAAGCTTTTTAACTATAAATGTCAACCTTTCCCTTTCAGTTTAAGTATTGACTCACTTTTGTTTCTGTTCCAAAGGAATTTTAATCTTGACAATTACTCAGAAATCCCATAAGTCTAGTTTCAATATGTCATTCAAATCACTCGCTGGAAAGGTGCAAAGAAAAAAAAGAAAAAAAAAAAGAACATTCATACTGATCCTGTATAAATTGCGCTTGATAAATGTGCACTACATTCGTAGTGTTCAACTACGAATGTACCTAGACCAGTGGTTCTTAACCTGGGTTCAATCGAACCCCAGGGGTTCGATGAGTCGGTCTCAGGGGTTCGGCGGAGCCTCTGCAGCGGAGGTAAAGACACACTTGTGTAAAGTCATGATGAGGCGCCGCTTTGCCATCACTTTGTGTAGAGGATCACGTTACATTGCTTAGCCAATCAGAGGATCATGTTACATTGCTTAGCCAATCATAGGATCACGTTACATTGCTTAGCCAACCAGTGCTGCGGAGGAGGAGCCCTGATTGAAGGAGCTCCACTCTCAGCATGGATTTGAACTTGTGTCTTTAATTACTTCAGCAAAGCTTAGTTTTTACCAAATTCTATAGTCTAAATCTGCTCCTTTTTGGGGTTAGTACTGCCTCTAGTGGCGTGGGGGTGGTAACACAACTAATATAATTACATTACTAAATCAGAATACTGCAAAGTATTATTTTTTGTGTTGAGTGTGGGGTGGGGGGAGGAATAAGAAGTGTTCAGAGAATGCGCATATGAAACTGGTGGGTTTGGTACCTCAAAAAAGGTTAAGAACCACTGACCTAGATGGATCATATTACTGATAATGTCATCATACCACAGCGACAGGAGCCCAGTTCCTGCTGTACCAGCTCCAGTTTAGTTTGGCAGCGATGGCAACGTTTGCGGCTCCGCTGTTTAGAGCCGCTGCGAGAAGAAAATGGCGAAGATGACAATGATGATGACGACGATGAACACTCCTCACCCTCTGGGACCTCAGCCACCCTTGCTCGCTTCTCTGGTGAAGAGTCACTTTCTGACTCTGAGGCTTAAGACACAGGAAAATGTGCACAAATAAAGTAAACAAGATAGCACACAATAAACAATTGCAAAAAATTACGGTTAACTGCATTTCCAGGAGTTCTTGGTCATATTTACAGTTAATTTTGATTGTGTATAAACAGACTTGTTGTATGAAGGTTTAACGCTGCTGTAAAAATAGAACTTCTTACAATCTTGACAAGCTCTGTTGCGGAGGAGGAGCTGCAGCGTAGCAGAGAGAGTGTGCTTGTTTAAATTTTCAGGCTAAGCTTATGGTTTTTTCAGAACTCCCTGCTGAAGTTTTAAAAGGTGAAGCATATAAAAAAGCTGCATAATGACCAAAACAAGTAAAGATTGATCTGTTTTCTGTAAGAGATTAACATATTTGAATGTTGTTGTCCAATCTAAAATGGTTTAAAGATGAATTGACAACTATTTACTACTGAAAGAGGGTAAAATGTTGGTTTGGTATAAAAAAAAAACGAAGGAGGGAGAAAGCAAGATTAATAGGTCTCCTGTTTTAGATTACATGCCCGACATGAGGGACAGTAGGAGCCTGTAGCAAGCTTCCGCTGGTTGGCTAGAATTTCAACTCAGCTTTTCTCATCAATCCAGCAGACTTTTTCCCCAGCCCTGCCAAAATGCAGATCAGCACTCAATAAATCTCTGAGAACTAGGCCATGCAGTGCAGTCAGACATCCCCCTCCCTGTCCCACTAGCCTGTCTCATCGATCCCCTATATATGCGAGTGTGTGAGTCTGTACATGTGCAGCTTCAAGCTGTGAAAAATGGCATCCTTTCTCCCTTAGCCTCACTATCCCTGAATGTTGCTGTTAATCTATATGGGTTAAAACAATCTTACAAGTAATTTAAATTAGATTTGAAGTTAAGCTAAACAGCTTTGATTTGAATCACACAATAAATAAATGTGCAAAAACAGTGCAAGTGCAGGTTTTAAACATAAATACATATAGGTCTGAAATGATGTAACACGTGAATGTGTGTTTAACCCCAACCCTCACATGACTGTAACTCTAGACAGGAGATCAGCACATTCACACACAGCGGGGAGAGACTTGCCTACTTACTCCACAGCCGTCTTAGATCATGTCACGTTGTTTTGCCTCGAACTTACAGTGGCTCTCAAAAGTCTCCACACTTCGGTAATGTAACCCACACGTGACTATTATCCTGTGCAATTTAACTGAATAGACACACTTATTTGGGCAAAAATAGAATGCAATGGTGAAATGGGTGCGTAACTTTGCACACTCTTGAACTAATACTTTGCTAAAGCAACTTTGATTTCAATTTAGTGCACATTTAATTGAGGCTTACTGAAGTTTTACAAATCTATCTGGTTGTGACCTCTCTTTTCCTCTTTTGAAGTCTTTGTTTTGTCAGCTTGGATCTATACTTGTGCCAACTGTGTAGCTAGAAAATATTTTGTAATTTTTAGCTTTCTTGAAGTCAGAAAGTTTCATTCCAAAACAGACTGGTACATGGAACTGTATTAGCCTTCTCCATCGTGACAAAAGAGAAAACAAAGTAACCCCAGAGCATGATGCTACCACCACCATCATCATGCATCAGAGCTGGCATGATGTTCTTCTGGTGAAATTCAGTGTTTTTCTGCCAAACAAACATTATGAAGTTGTAGGTAAAAGTTCAAACTTAGTTCACATTCTGCCTCAGGGCTTTGGGAATGTTTAGTCCTGTTCTCTTCGGGGGAAAAGAATTGCATATTTGTAAATTAATCTTGAAAAATAAGAATATAGACTGTTGCCTTCAGATAACCAGCACTTTTTGGAAATTCTTGCATTTCCTTCATTGTTATTGTCAACTTCTCTTGTACAGTTAAAGTCTTCTTTTCTTGTCAGTAATGTCTAGTTTTGTAATGCTCCATTTGTTTCCTTGTAATATGGTGTGTATAAAATGCTGTGGAATATTTTGTACCCTCCTCTAGACTGAGGAAATTGTACAAGAAGTTCCTTGTCTTCCTCTCCTTTTTGAGTTTAGCGAAATGATGCAAACGAGCAAATGCAAAAGGCTCCTACTAGAACAGCTGAACTTTACAGCTTTAATCACAAAGACTAATGGGAGCTGTGAGCTCCAGAAGACTGGAGTAATTTTGCATTTTTACCTCATAAATCTGTTTATACAGAATATTTGTTATACAATATTTAGAATAGGTTTCAAAATGATCATGGAATAATTTAATTTCTTCACAAAAACCTGAAGTTTTACCTGGGTGGTGCACACTTTTGAGAGCCATTGTAGTTTGTGTCACTTTATGTCTGTCTGTGTTGTACATCCTGGATACTGTTCCAAGTGTCTTTGCCCACACTAGCAACAAGTAGTTAGTTTTTGTTTGCTCATTCTGCATGATCCACATATCCTTCCCAGCAGAATACTCCCAGGAATAAAACAAATCTCTTTTGGATCTATCCAATGCCCTTGATCCTGCTGGGCTCTCAAAAATCAGCTGTGTAAGTGAAAAGAACAAGTGAGTGGTAAAAGACATAACAGAACCAAGGCATACCAGATTCGTATGAACGCTTTGTGGGGGTGGAAAGTGAAGCCAAGACAGTATCTGTGTTGGATAGTCCTGGAAAACAGACAATACAAGCAAAATGGGAGCAAAAATAAGAAAGGGCAACAATTTAAAAAACAACTGAATGTGATATTATTTCCTCCCTCTTAAGACTCAGTTTTACTGTCTTAGATCACCGTTTTCTTCTGTCGAGGTTCTAAATTATTAATAGAACAGAGATGTTTCACTACATTATAAAGATGCAAATGAAACAGAGAGACAGGTGGGTGCAGTACTGGGTTACACTGAAAACCTCAGTTTAAAATCAGAAAGCACCATAAACAAAGGCTAACAGACATTTTGCTCATGGTTGCTCGGATACTCTTGTACCATTTTCCACACAGTACCAGCTAAGAAGACCGTGACTCTCCAGTGTGGAATCCATTATTTAAGCTGTGAGGTGTTTTTGTTTTTTCACACCAGCTATGATGGATAGCTAACAAAAGATGCTACAGCCTCCCGAGAGCAGATTGAAGCTAATCCACAGACGGTTAGAAAAAAATCTTTCTATAAGAGCGCTACAAAATATTTTTTATACAATCTATAATCTGCTATTCCAGTTTTAAATCTCAGAAAATTTTAACCTTTCAGTGAACCTTTTACATAATTGACTCCTTGTTCTAAGGAACCCAACAATTACCCACACATACCAGTGAGGAAAACAACAGTAACACTGAAACAATTTAATGGCAATGAAAAAAACAAACACTTTTTTAATCACATAAATTGATATAATTTGTGAAGCTAAGCAGATTCATAAACTAGCTTCAACGGGATTTTTTTTTCTAAGATAAAAATATATTCGCAATATACAGTATTGCATGAACTAATATCTGGTCAAAATTACTCCTGCAGTTATTTCACAGTTGACAAGGTTAGTGAGATTTTTTTTTTAAGTTCCACACATCAATTTTACTACTGCTACTTTTTTTCACCTGTGTCAAATAGACCTCTACAAATAAACTTGTCACACTATACGGATGACGGATGCCAGGGCAATTGTAGGTGTCCTATTTGGACTTTTGCTTCTGAGAAGACATCCTTTACTATCACTCTGTTAGTGTCTATAAGGACAAGGGGAACTTGCTTCTTCGCCAGACGTAGCAATCAATTAAATTCTACAATACAGATTTTTCGTTCAATAAAATTTAAAATTGTGCATTTTAACTCAGTTTTGGGGCTTTAGTTTCCTTTATCACCATTATGCACCTCTTTGGATGCTTTGTGTATTTTTGATCGGTAGGATTTTGACACTAGTTATAGTTTAAACCAAAATGATGAACAAAAAGATGTCAGGAGATTGGAAGTACACTCGCCCAAGATTATCTGCAAAGGGGGCAGAGCAGTGGGAGGAGTACAGCCCAGTAGTACACCCGAAAGCATAATGGGATAAAGATAGGAGGATAATAACTACGTAAGGATTTTTTTCTTCTGACGGATCAGGAGCAATTAAGAGGCTCATAATGTTTGAAGACTTAAGAGTACAAGAGACACAAAGTGAGAAAGATTGAGCTGACTAAAAAGATGAGTCTTAGCGATCCAGATTGGAATGTTGTGCCATTTGTAGTAATTTTGGTTATTATAGTAAGATGAGTGCTTTCAAGGTGTTTTGCATAGAAATTCATTTTCTATGGCGTCCATATGCTTAGAGACATTTTCCTAGCAGGAACGGAATGATGTGGATCTGTGAATTAAAACCAGAATCAACACTGGAAAGGAAGAGATGCTGCTTTGGCATCGGTTTGGACAGATCCTGACTGGTTCCTGTATATTCACAATATGGTTTTGTTTTCCCACAAATGCCAGCAGCACAAGTTTTGGCACATTTCAAACAAGACAAGCAAGCAAAAAAAAAAAATATTTTTATGAGTTGGTGCTGAGAAGCTCGTTTTCCATCTGTGGTTCAGGGAGAGCATTTTCACCATCTGACTCAAAATTTAAAAAGAAAATTGTTGTTGACATACCTGTCTTTGTCCAGTCTCATCCTTATGTCTCAGAAAACCATATTACAAACTATACTAAAAAGCAGCATATTTCAGGAAAAAATTAAAAACAAAACCTTTGGTCTTACCATTCTGAATATGAACAGATGCTACTCCAGTCTCTCCTGGCGAAGGTTCTTCCGAAGTGTTGGATCTTGACATCAGGGACTGACTAATGCCGTTTGTTTCAGTACAGAAGATGTCCGTTTGACTGCTGCTGGTGCTTGAAGAGGACTTTGGGGCACAATCCTCGTTTGGCTGTTTCTTCTCAGTGTCTATGAAGAAATTGGCAGGTTGAAATGTGTTTTCTACTTGTCCCAGTCATTCCAAAAGAACTTTCATGTTTTCGAAATTAACAGGGCAATGTTTCAAATGTGTGTGGCACAGCGATGCATCTTTGGACGAAGAACAGAATTGAACAGATTTTAGGTTAGGAGCCAAGACTCTCTGGCATGTGATGATGACCTGAGCGAGGTAAAATTAAAAGTTTCCGGAGATAAAATACCCTGAGGTGCATGAATATAAATATTCTGTTATACCAATATGCAATTTTTGGACATACTAATGACTAAGTTTTAGTAATCAGAAAAACACTTTTTAGTTAGTCAGTCAAATGACATCTTGAGATTATGTTTTAAACACTAGCCATTTATTTTATTGAGCATTTTATGAAAAAATACTTGAAGACCTTTTAATCCTGTAGTATATTTTTTCTTCTTCACATATTTACTAGCCTATGTACGTGAGTAAAAGTTTAATTTGATGACTTTTGCCCAGACAATGGTCACAAAGTGCTTCACAGGAAAAGTATATTGAACAAAATACACAGCAATCAATGCACAACACATAAAATGAATACAATAAAACCATAAATGCACATTATAAAAGCTTATATAGCAGTATCTGTGAAAACTGTAAAAACACATTTTATAGGCATCGTTAATACAGGCCAATCAACTTGTTTTCCTGTGTAAACTTGTAACAAAGCTATTTAGAAGACAGCATAAAAATATCCAATCAAGACTGCTCACCACTTTCTAAAATGGGAAATTGATTTACTTAGAGACAAGTTGCATTGACTCAACTTACTGTACTCCTCATTTAATACAATAAGAGGTAGAATATACCAAGCACAAATTGATAGATGGGGGTAACTTACCTGCGAAACATTTAGAGCAGAGATTCTTAGTTTTGCTCGACCTAGGGGGATTAGAGAACACTCTGTTAATCACATCTTCAGTGGTTAACAGGGAAAAATAAACAAACCTGAGGTCTAGGATTCACTTTTATGGAAGATTACAAGACTAATTGATCAAGCCGTTAACCAAGGTCTGCTTTGCAACAACAGGCAGTCTCTCTCTTCAAGAACGGCATGTAAAATAGCTCATTAAAACCATGGCCAAAACAAGAAATTAACTAAATAAAATAATAACAAAAAGGTCAGAGAAGAGAATGGAGTGGAGATCAATACATGTTGGGGGGTTAATAAAATAAAATACAAAATAGTAACAAAGTAAGAAGTAGAACTGAAGTAAAATGAGTATTTATTTCCTAGGCAGGTTCAGTATTCAGGTTACGGGAGAGCAAGAGAGAGCAAGACTTTTAGGGGATAACAGGAAGGCTGAAGTTATTACAGCAAAGTTACAGCAGAGTTTAAAACTTTTTCACATCCAATAATTTGAAAATGCGGGAGGCCTTTTGAAAATCTCTAAATTACCATAAGGTAAAATTCTACATTTCTTTGGGAATATACAGAGTATGAAGTTTGTAGTTAACAAAGCTAATAATAATTGATGTTATCTTTTTAAGACTCTGTACCCCCAATAGGAATTATCAATGTCTGTCCAGAGTGAAAGGACAGAAAAAGACAATCTTTTTTTATTATTGTTTAAGTGAAAAGAGAATTATTTAATATTATTATTTGTTGGGGTGCTATGGTGGCGCAAGGGCAAAGCACAACCCATGTATTGAGGCCTTAGTCCTCCTGCCGGTGGTCACAGGTTCGATTCCCAGCCTGGAGACATTTGCCGCATGAAAAACCTCAAATAACCTGACCTGTTTATGAACAACAAAAGCATTTCAGTTTTCTATAGCCCTAAATGTGTTTCTTACAGTCCCCAAAACACAGCTTTTCCTTCTCATCTTTAAACAGATCTAAAATAGCTATTGTTACAGAGTGGAGCAGCGTAGCCTTGATGGTTTCAGTAGCGCAGCTCTTTCAACAGATAGCTCTAGCTTCCTCCTGAAAAGGCTCCTCTCATTTCCTCTCCGGCCGTCGTCCTGACTGTCTGTGCACAAAGTGTGACGGTCGCTGCTATCAGTCACATTCTATTTATTTTGGGCGCTTCGTTGCACACCTTTGTCCTCGTTTCTAAAAGTAGGGTCAGCTGCAGTCAACCAGAGGGGATGGCTGGCATTTTCTAAGTATGTATGGTCTTGAGTTTGAAACAGAAAAGAGGAAACAAGAAACTAGGATGAATCCTAAATCTCATGCATGTAGAGAGCACATAACCCCCATCTTTCTATTAGCCCTGCAAATGAAAGGCAATCAAACCACAGTTTCATTAAGAAAGATTGGAATGAAGACAGGCGAGAAATATGCTGAAGGCTAAGTAAAGTCTGAAAAGAGTGCAGAAAACCTGCGTTTCACCACTGGCCCAGTGCTAACAAGAATACCTAATTAGTAAAGATTTTGTCATCTCCAGTTTAAGTAACACAAAACTGGGTTAAAATTTTTAATGTTTGAGGAAGTCTGATTCGGTTAAGGTCTTACTGATACAATCAAAACTAAAAGATCTAACAAAAACCTTCTAAAAACCTACCAAAGACATTGTGTCACCTGTGAAGGAGGCTAAATTATTTAGAGTGGTCTATCACATACAGGAACTAAGCTGGATTTAAGTCACAAGGGAAGATGAGACCATAAATAATGTACTACTGTGCCAAATTTGAGGTGTAAAATTATTCCTTTTTACAATTTCCACAAAAATGATGAACAATAATTAGGAAATGTAATGCTAGACTGCAGCATTAATTGTGCGCCATTTTCTGCAGACAGAAAAAAGCCATCATAGAAAAATTAGGCCGGCACCTTTGGTCAAAGTATACAACAGTTTAAAGTCACAGTTTCAAACCTGTAACATTTTTCAGCAACGCCATTCCTGTGGTTTGGACTCTATTGAGACAGCAGAGACAAAGTAGCTTCAGCATAGAGCACAGCACCTTTTAGTTCACTACCTAGCCAAAAGCTTAATGTAATATTGCTCTAAATAATTTACAACAAGCATTAATTTTACAACTTGAGAAAAATGCTAAATTCTCCTCTCTAAAAGGAAACCAGATGAAAGGAAACACCAAACTGCCATTCTGTCTGCCTTTTCTCTGAGCTGGAAAAACCTAAATGAATGGAAAAAAAGATTTCTAAACATTAGGAGAAATTAGTGAAGGATCCATATAACAGCTCATCTGGTATTGGTTAAAGTCAGATTTATTTCTATATATTTGGTTTATGATGGATAATGACTTTAACAGCTGGGAGGTGCATAGAGCTATTAGATGAACATTAAACTGATTATCTTCACTAGAGCCAATTTACGAGAGTTCTTGTGTTTCTTATGTATGCTCATTTAATCACAGTGCTATTAAAAAGAATAACTCAATCACAATCAAGCAGATAGAAAAATAGTCAACTTTATTATTACTATTACCCACAATAAATATATTTTTATATAAAATATTTACACCACACTTCCTAAAGATAATTATTGAATCAAATCTTATTAAAAATTCTAATATAAACCCACCTATTTTACAATGAGTTCTTAATTTCTAATAGTGACTTAATTCTCAGATGACCAGCTACAGCTACACATGGTGACCTTGAGTAAGAGTTTGATAAAACGGCACTAATGGGCAAGTCAAACATTAAGGCAGGCAAGCTGAATAATGAGTTCCCTCAATTTAGACAGTAATCTACAATAAGAAACATCTGTTTTACATCTTCAGCATTAAAGGCAGATTACATGGAATTACTAGAAATCCCATTTATCACTCGTTTATTGCCCACTTGCAAAAATCCTTCTGATTCAGACTCAAGCGACCTGCATGTTTCTCAAACAGTGACAGCAGCCTGAAGAACCTAGCACTTTGGTACCATATT
Source organism: Micropoecilia bifurca (assembly GCA_903067075.1). NCBI lineage: Eukaryota > Metazoa > Chordata > Actinopteri > Cyprinodontiformes > Poeciliidae > Micropoecilia > Micropoecilia bifurca. The sequence continues at coordinate 2,543 of CAEGAF010071593.1, read as the reverse complement.
CAGAAATAATGATGAACATTCAGCTTAGCCTTCAAATTTTCCAAAGTTTCCATGCTTATTGGCTGTGTCTGCAAAACTCTGACCACCCAACTCTTGTGTCTGCTTAATGAGGACAAATTCTTCACTTACAGCAAATACTCACAGAAGTACTGGCTCACGACTTTGTTTTGGTTGTAGGGGAAATGCATTCCAGTTCGACGAAAGAATGTCAAACTACCTGCCACAGAAGTTATGTGGCTAGATTGAATATTGTAAAAGTATACCTCTCTACCACATGAGAGAAATTACATCTCAGAATGTCAACCAACCTAAAAAAAATAAAGGCAATCAAACTGTCTGCACTTGTATTATGTTACTTAGTAAGAAAACTCTTTGGAACTGGGCCTTTTATATGTTCCAATATACTTAATCTAACTGTATCAGACTAAAGCAGTTGGAAAAACACATGACAGACTTTAAATATATTTATCTACATGTGAATATAACTGATTAAGATTCTGTGTAGTGCGTTGACATAATTTTATAAATTGCAGTTCTCTGAGTTGAGGCTTGCATCATGTAGCACACTGTTCAAGTAAAAAATTTAAACACCAACTCATTTTGAAGCCATGTTTTTACTTTTTTACAGCAGTTCGGAAGCAGGGCTTGATTCTAAAGTCAAACAATATGTTCAGAGCAATATAATGTTTTTAACTTAGTTTTAAATACATTTTTAGTATTTGCACTGCTTGCAACAGCAGTTGTCCAAGTCCAATCTTTGAGAACTACTATCCTGGAACTTTAGATGCATCCTTTCTCCGACACACCTGGACTACATGGATGGCTTGTTACCAGGTATCTGCAGAGCGAGCTGAAGGACATACTGATGAGGGAATTCAGCTTTTTCATTCAGGTGTGTTGGAGCAGGGATGCATCTAAAAGTTGCAGGACAGTAGCTCTTGAGGACTTGAGCAGCCAAGCTCCATAGCTGGGGTCTTCAAATCCAGGCTGGTATCCTACAACTTTTATGTGCTTCTTTGCTTCAACACACCCGAGTCAAATAATGAGGAATCTGGAGAACTTGACCGCAATACTGAGGAGGTGATTCAACCATTTGATTCAGGTGTGTTTCACCAAAGACGACACTAAAAGTTGAAGGACACCAAGTAGTGAAGCCTGGATTTGAGGATCCCTGCTCTACAATATGCAAGATACTATTTTGTTAAACTTTGTCAAACTGTTAATAATTAACACAATTTCAATTCAGGCATCCATAACCTGGATGTTAGTATCAGTAGGTCCGTGGATGCCCTTTTTCTCCACGTTTTATCTGTGGTATCTCGTCAATAACAAGTACTTGTGTGCTACTGTGGGTTAAAGGTTTGAGAATCCCCACTGATAAAGTAATCACACCCAAAATGAACTTATTTACTTCCTTTTACTTACTTTTACACTGAAGAAGGTTGTCAAAGGGACCTGGTCTTTTTTAGAATTGAATTTTAAAATGAATCTCTGAATTAATATTCTTACATCTAATTTGGTAGATAAGCCCACGCTTTTCTTGCTTGGGAAAAGAAAAATCTAATTGAAAAGTCTAAAATTATGAATGAGATCACTGCATTTTGACTAATCATCTTCAGATGTGTCCAATAATAACTCAAAATAACAAGAGTAATTTTTAAATGTATAATATTTAAATACAATAGTGTATGTAATATAATAGTAACCATCATTATTAATTTATAATTCCCTTTTAGACTTGAGATATTGATGGAATAAAAATAATTTGGTTAATTATCATGATTTCAAAAGGTACAAACATCTCTCTATAATCTCACAACATATCAGATTAGATACCAAGCAATTAAACCTAAAAAGAATTTTTGGAAGACCTAAGAAATTATATTTTAAGGAACCAAAAGTTTGAGGAAGGATACAAATATATTTCAACAGCAATGAATGCTCCGAAAACCACCACGGTCTACATTTATCAGAAAAGGAAGAAGTCTGGAGCCATAAAGAGCCTTCCTAAGTCTGGCCGTCTGACCACACAGACTAAATGGGGAAGAAAGCTTTGGTTAGAGTTGACCAAAACTCCAATGGTCCAATGAGCTCCACTATTTCCTTTGTGGGGATAAGAGAACCATCAGCAAAAACAATCATGCTTGTATGGTAGTTGCCAGAAAGAGGCCACTCCTCATGAAAATATTGCAGCTAACTTGAAAATTGCCAAGAACAACTTTAAGAAAGTTAAATCAGGACAAAAATTATTATCTGGTCTGATAAGGCCAAAAAAGAACCTAGATTCCAAGTTAATTTTTGAGAGAAAAATAGACACCGGCAACTAGGGCTGTAGTGATACAATAATCTCACAATACGATACAATATACGATATTCTGCCCACGATACGATATATATTGCGATATTCAGCAAATGATACAATTCAATACACTTTTGTGATTTTCTGAAAGATTTTAGAGGGACAGAGTGATTTTGGTGACATTTTGTGACTGTTATAAAGTTGGATTGAATTAATTTAACTGAAAACTGATTAAAAGCACCAA
>CAEGAF010071572.1:0-20158 GCA_903067075.1 Micropoecilia bifurca | reverse complement strand
TGTGTGTGTGTGTGTGTGTGTGTGTGTGTGTGTGTGTGTGTGTGTGTGTGTGTGTGTGTGTGTGTGTGTGAGTGAGTATGAGAAGGACTGATTTCTGATCATGCGAGTTGGCCGGCCCGGGGGTAGAAGCCCGAACAGACCCTGCTGGTCCTGCACCGTCTGCTGAGCTGTTGTTAGCCAGAGGCATAAACATTCCTCTGATGGCTGAGGATCTCCCTCTCTCTCTCTCTCTCTCTCTCTCTCTCTCTCTCTCTCTCTCTCTCTCTCTCTCTCTCTCTCTCTCTCTCTCTCTCCTCTCTCTCTGTTAGACCTGTTCAAGCTGAGTTACTCCGCTCGGCCTTAAACTGCTGGAATAAACTGATCAGCTTTACTTTACTTCCACTTGTTACACAGTACTGAGTACTGTTGTTGTGACAGCTGCGGCTAATAATGCTAATGGTGTCGAGAAATTTGTGACAAAATGTTGTCACAAATAAATTCTGTGTTTCAGCTGGCTATTGTTTTGCAAATAATGAAAAAATTTCCGTCCAAAAGATACATATTTATTAACATCCGTAAATGAATGTTAAAATTTTTCAAACCAAACGTCTCCATTCAGTGGCCAGAAACAAACAAACAAAAAACTAAACTATTTATACTATAAAGGTGAAGATCCATTCAGCACTGAGCGAATGTTTGTAACAATTAAGTTTTAGATGTACAATAATTTCTTTTTTCAGAGTCTAAAAGTATTACTTTTTCATCAATATTAAGAAATTATTGACTTAAACAAGCTCCTATGGCTTGCTGAAAAGTTACTTGTATGTCTTATTTCATTGTACTAAGATATTTGATGTTTGTTTCGTAGCACAAGAAGCAAGAGTGAAACACACTTGGTTAAGTTTTGTGTTTTTACAGTGTTTATTTGAGTTCGTGCTGTTGGGGATGATTTGACAGGCTGCCATTCCACCACCGTAAAGTTGGCAACATTCACCAAGTCAAAGTGACATTGAAAGGAATCACTGATTCCATCTCTGCAAATAATAACAAAAAAGATTTATATATATATATATATATATATATATATATATATAAATCTGAGCTAGCTTGTCTAAATACCAAATTTATGAGGTTTGGTTGGACGCTCAGACTGTAGCTGAATTTTGGAAAATGAAGTTTAATGGCAGAATAAAAAAAACCTTTCAGGGTAAATATTTGGCTTTTTGGCCTTAATTGAATCCCACACAGCATCTCTCCTCTGGAAGCCTCTTCCAGCTTCCTCTAATGGCATCACCTGCCTGTGACCTTGAGCCAGATTCCCTCTGCTTCCTGATAGACAGGAAGTAGAGTGAAGTGTGCTAACTATAGAGGTGAAGAGATCTAGTAGCAAACAAGATCATTTGGTTAAATTTGCCATGAAGTGTGACAATAGACACTAACGTCCAATAAACAGTGCAAAAATACGACCATTTGAATTCAAAACCCTTGAATTCATTCCATTTTCATTCTGAGACCTGGACATAATAAAAAACAATAAGCAATGAGAGGTTTTATAAACTAAATGGCACAGTAAAACTGCAGTTTTATCTGAATGCACTTAACTTACAATGAACAGTGGGTCAAAACTTCAATAAACGCTTTATTTACCCAAACAAAACACATGGATCTGTTGAAGTGAAACCCAGGCAGTAGATTTACTTGTTTGAGTGTTTCAAGAAACAGCTGTCTAGCTTAGCTCAGCTGTAGCTATTTTTTAGCACCGTTATGCTTACTTTGTTCGACTTAAAAGTCAAACAGATGATCCATTGTACACGAAACATTGCAAACAATTACTTAATTACCCCTTTCCTCCTTTATCAGATTTCAAGGGTAACACAGCTACTTGATTGTGCTACAAAATGTCATTATGTAGGTGGAAAACACACAGTACTGCCCCTTTAAAAAAAGCCTTACCAAAAAATCTCAACACTGCTGCAGTTGCACTGGGAAGTCCAACGTTTTATTAAAGACACAGCAACCTCATGCAATGTATTACTTTTTAATAGAATTTATTCTGGGCATTTCCCGATTAATAATAATAACTCTTGTCCTACAGATGTTTGGATTTGCATTTCCTATTAAATATTAGACGTTTTCAGAAATATCCTCAAAGCATCTGGTTGCTCCGAACCGATTTGTCTCCACTCAGCATGCAGCGCTCGTTTGGCGTACAGGATGGCAGCATCAATAGTCATTAGTTAGTCTGAAGTTGGTTGTACGACGTCTCTGCCAGGCCCGCGGTGTCCCATCAATACACTTACATTAAATACATGCTGCTGACTCTTTTTAAAGCCTTCCGGACGTTAAGTGTTGCCTTTAAATTACGCAGATCAAACGACATCATTGCTTGATAGTTCGGTGCTTTTCTAAGCAGAATCAAGCCTCCTCTAATGAAGGTCAGTGAAGGTAGACTTCAGAATGACGAAGGCAGTCAAATTCTGCGTGGATTTTAGCCATTCTTTGTAGGCCCTTCACAATAACAAATTTTGCCAGACGATAAATTGTCCCAGAACTTATTGCGATAAACAATAATATTGTTGTTTTGGGAAAATTTTCAAGTAGTATAATGGTAGTAACGGAGTATTAAGAACACATTCTCAAACATCAATAAACCTAAACTTCTGATGAACATTTAAACTATAGAACTGAAAGACATTTTAAATATCCAAAATAAACAATCAAAACAAGAGAAACAACAAATAAAATGATTTCTGGGGTCTCTGTAGATGAGATTGTCTTTCAAAAAGTAATACTTGAGACTGAAGCAGCATACTGAAGACCAGTTTTGGTAGAAAGAGAAGGAAAAAAGGAAAACAATAAATCAAGCAAAATAAAAACTACTGAGCTTGTTTTAGTTTGATTTGTTGTTTACTGTGACAGGCCTAGATCTAGGTCAAGTGCAGAACAAAAAGAATAGATCCCGTTGTAGTGAGGAAACTGAGAACAGAGTTGCAGTCTCGCGGCTTCTTCCTGACTTTGGCAGAGTCGGAGTCACCGGAGCCGGTGCCAGACAAAACTCCCCGGCCAAGGAAGACGTGCAGCTCAGCATCACAATCTTCCAGCTGCAGCCGACGCAGCGCGGCTGCAAAGGCCCAGACTGAACAATGTCATTCTTTCACCTCTGCCTCACAAGGTTCACTTTGAAGCAGCAAGACGTTGCTTTAGATCGTCATGTGCAAGAAGAGAAAAAAAAAAAAAAGTTGGAGTCCTGAACAACTTGTTCCGTGAATTGCATTGACGATGCGGTTTAGCCCGGCGTAACGAGAAATCTGTTGCGTCTCCCTCCCTCCCTTTCGCGCTAATAAAGTTGTGGCGGCAATGAAGCAACGCTGACTGAGATTAATGGAGAGCAAGAATACGGTGGAGGAGGGAGAGAGGAGAAAAAGAGACCAGAGAGCAGGACACAAGGGGCAAGAAGAAGACTTTGTTGTTTCTTATTTTCTCATTGCACACAGGTTTTCTATTTTCTCTCTTTTTTTGTGGCGCTGAGGGGAAGAAAAGAGAAAAGTCCCAGAGGACAGAAAGGTTAACCTGTCGTTTTATAGCCTTCATGCTCACACACATGTGTAAACACACAGGGCCGGCACGTTTAACACTGTCTACGCTGGGATTTGTAGCCATGGGGGAAGATTTTTAAAAAAGTGGAATTCTTCGAAAGTCTGTGTGTACAGTGGATATAAAAATAGTGCACAGCTTTGGTAAAAATGCCAGGCTTATGTGATGGAAGATGCTTCATGTCAGAACCTTTCACCTTTATCTGCTGAATGTCCTGCTTATTTTCACAAAATTGGCTCGATTTTGAGAAGTTTGCCATTACTTCTGTTGGTGTTTCAAGTAACCGTAGCGATATAATTAGCAAAAACACAAGTCTCTATTGAAAAACCAATGGAGCTGAGTCTTGAAAATCCACTATTTTTGAGGATTAGCTGTGTCGTCATGGTTTCACCTAAAAACACCACCGAACTTCCAGACTGTAGATAGGTTCCTGCTCTGTTCAGAAGTGAAGGTGGTATGTTGATGGGACTTACAGTTTTTCCACAGATTTCCTCTAAACGCCCAAATGCTGTCAGTAGCATGTCTCTATCCAGAATGATTAACATGGCTAATAAATTAATAAAAAGTAGCTAAAATGCTTATTTTAGCTATGAGGCTAATGCTAGCATGACTAGCATCCTACCACTATAGTAGGCACCAACTAGTTCAAAGGGTATCACATTTCACAGGTCAGTAAAAAGTTCTATTAAAAAAAATAAATAACAAGGGAGAGGGAAGTAGGTCAGTTACGCTAGCTTGACTTTGATAGCGGTAGCGACTTACTGACAACGTTAACGTCCAAGTATGTTTTAATCAGACCAAAGCACAGAGCCAAGCCTGTTTGAGATGCTAAGCAAAGTTTCATTTGGGTTCCATCATAACAACATGTCAACACCAAATGCATCATTCCTACGCTGTGGTACTAGTTTGTGTCTAACACACCTGCTAACATTACCATCACTTGTAATTAGCTTATATTCATCAACAGTATTATGGCTGTTACCTGTTTCACTTAAGACATTTTCCTACATATAAGTGAAAGAATCTGCCAATAGAAGACTTTTTCCATCAATATTAATTATTCACTTAAAATAAGCTCCTATGACCTGCTGAAAAGCTACTTTAACGTTAGTTTCAACTTAGTTCAGGTGAACTGAGAAATGTGGACTAGAAACTACACCAAAGATACTTGGTAAGACTTTGTGTTTTGCAATGAAGCCAATCATTTGACTGGGTTTCAAATCAAATCTATTAAATTCCAACGTATGTAAAAGCACATAAGTGAAAATATCAACAGATGTCAGTTTGGTGATTTGGTGTCTCTGTTGAGTCGTTTTGATTTGTGCTTTAGAAACCCAACCAGCGCTGGCAGCTAGCAGGCTGTGGCCATGGCTGCGCCTGCTCCTGTCATGATGTGAGGCTGTTTAAGCAGTAATGACATGTATAATCCCTGATGATTTAAATATAGTTGTAGCGGCCCTTGATCAGAGACGAGCCCTGACATCTCTCACAGTTCAGCTTAATACCACCTAGCTGGCATACAGGTCGGTCTGCAAACCGGGCTCAGCCATTAGCCTCGTCACTGCCGCAGTGTATGAAAACTGACAGGAAACTACAATGCCTCACACAATTATTGACATTTACCCATAAAGCTAAGAGAAATAGAGCACTAACACCTCATTTTATTACAATTAGCTTATAATGAATGAGACTTAATTGTTTAGTGATTCCCTTTTTTATGTCAAGATTTCTAAAATGACTTTTAAAGTTTTTCTGTTGACTTTGGCTGCTTTTTCCTTCTTAATTTCAACAGAGTAGATTAATGTTTTCATAGGTACACGTTTTTATGTACCTATGAGTAGATTAATGTTTTCATAGGTACACGTTTTTATGACGCCATATTATAGATATACAGATAGAAAAGTGAATTAATTCATGTTAAAAAAAAACTGACAATCTTAAAAATATGTAAACTTCTGAGCTAAAATGTCAAAATGTGCTAGAATAACATCAGAAACATTTTAATTAATCTCAAAAAATTTCTAGAAAATACAAGGAAATTTCTGTCAAAAGTGAAATATTTGACTTTTGTTTATAAATTCACCAAATTTTGACTTTTCAAAGAAAGGTCCTTTTTTAAGAAAAATCTGTGATTTTTTTTCTAGCAAATTTTTGACTTTAGAGCTCAGAAATCTCCTTGCTTTTCTAGAAAAACTTTGACAGACATTTATTTATTTTTTTACATCTACAATGGCACTGATATGTTGCCGTACATTTTAGTCTCAACAGTCCAGACCCTTCATGTTCACTTTGTTCAGTGGTTTCAATATTGGAACTCTTCCATAAACAGGACTTTTGCTCAGCCTCTCATTGTTGAATCTTTAATACTGACCTTAGTGAGAAACTAAACACCAAATCAACTTGGTTATCTTTACATATTTGTTAAAACTTCACTTTGTTGAGACAGATAATCTGTAGGAAAAAAAGGAGCTTCCCTGGCTTTTCCCAGTTTTAACTAGAAACAGCCAATCAGGAGGAGGATCTTAGCACTGTCAATCAGCCTCTGTGTGGTGCCTTTCCTCCCATTGCTCTCCGCTACATTGCAGCTACCAGAACTCTACTCTAGTAAAACAGATAAACAGTTATTTTGTAACGGTAAGTGGTTTCTCCACCGTTAACATGTTTGGCAGCGAGTACACAAAATTGATTGACAGCATTAAGACCCTCCTCCTGGCTCTGATAGCAATAGCAGCTCAGGGAAGAGGTGGAAGAAATTGATTTATTTTTACATGGTGTCACTTTTAACAAATGTGTAAAAACATTAAAGTTTCACGCTGTTGCTTTATCTGTTAGTTTTGTTCTTCAATTGTAAATCTCATACAAGAGTAAACAAGAAAAATTATCACCTTAAAAAAATATTCATTCATTTGAAAGTTTCATAAATAAAAAGTGGCAAACTCCTAGTAAGGAAAATATCCCATGTCCTATAAGATGGCTGCATGGTATCCAACGAAAAGCACAGCGAGTTATTACAATGGAAACAAGTGGAGCAGGAAGAGTTTAACACGAACCTCCTGCCTCTGAAATGATTTGCACGACAGAGTAGAATCAGCAGATAAACGTGTTGAATCAGTTCGGCAGGACGCTGATCTCTGCCGTATTACGGCCTGCTGCTGTAGCAGACCGGGGCCGCACTGTTGCTGCTGTGTACACTACCGCTCTATTTGATCAGAATCCATAGGGATTGCTCTGTCAGACCGCGTTAAGTCAACCAGGAGGCGGCTACACACTAGTGGGTTGTGCTGAGGGGGGAATGGGCCGCTCACACCGGGAGGAACAGGACGAGGGATGTGGAGCGGGAAGATAACCGGCCCTGCTTTTTCTATATGTTTCGCTTTATATCGCTTTCAAATGTGGGATCCGGAGTTTAGATTCGGCTGAGCTGAGACTTCTGACAGCGACGCAGAGTGTCAGTGTAGAGGAGAGGAAAGGAGGGGACTGTAGGAATACAGAGTGAGTCAGAAAGAAAACGATGCTGCTGGGATGGAGGAGGAGGAGGAGGAGGAAGAGGGGAGAGGAGGAAGGGTGGAAGGCAAACAAACATGGAGAAATGTGAGCGGAGTTCCAAAACTGGAAAATAATCTTAATGCCTGGCTAAAGAAAATTCAGATTTGTGTTTTATTGTCATCCCACTGCAACACAGCTGCCTTAACTATGAATGGCATTTAAAGGGGCAGTGGGATGTGTTTATATTATTTTATAGCAGAATTAAGTAACTATTCTAACTTCAGTTGTCATAAAAGGACATGTCTTTATCATGTCTTTTTCATGTATAAAATCAAAGTGTTTTTAAAAATGTAGATGTAATATAAAACAAAGAAAATAAGAAGAGTTGAAAAAAATAAAGTGGAACTACAAAGTTAATCTCGCCATAATTCAGAATCTACCGATACTCTTACACTAATTTTTAACAGAAAGCATTCAATGTTTGTTGATAGATTAAGGAAATACAGGATTAAGACACTAAAGATTTGTGATGGGAATTTAACTTTACATCACAATATAGATATTTTTATTTTTTCAATAATGGTGAACATTAGCTGAAAAGCTAAAACGTTTTTCCATTTCGATCCATTAGATCAAGAATCAGTAGAATCAGAGCTCCACAAACTGAATTTTTACTCTAAAACTAAAAGTTTCCCATTAATCAGCTGAATGCTTCCGGTCCACCAGTCATTAAGTGGTGCTTTGTATCACCAAACGGGTCACCACTGAGCCAAAAGTCACAATCCATACGGTCAATTTTGTGTTTTGAAAACATAATTAGTCCATTTATCCTCATCTCAATGAAGCAGAGTTCATGCCACACCACTTTTTTCTTCTAATATTGATAAACTATAACCATAATTGCCCGTGCAGTCTGGCAATTTGAACAAAATCTCACTGTGCTGTTATCAGCCCTCTAAGCCCAAATCTTCTGTGAGCTTCAACCGTTTTTCTGTTCTGCAGCAGTCTGCTGATTCAGCTCACAACTAAAGAAAGGAAATCAGAGTCAGAAGTTTTACTGGGGGGAAAAAAAATCAAAAAGAAAAAAAGAAATTGTGCGGTGTGATTGCTGCCGCTGCCGATGTCTGCTTCTGCCAGAAGAGAACAGCAGTCATTAGCGCTGCCACCAGCGACTCTTCCTCCTCAAGCCCTTCACTCGCTTGCAGTCCATTTATTGTTGCAGTCAGAGTCGTCTGAAGAGAGTTTTTAGCTGCAACAGGTCACAGACTGCAAAAACACTAAAGTTTACAGAGTGTTTTTGGTCTAATTTCTAGAGCAAATTACTTAGTTCACTTGAAATAAGACAAAATTAATTTACTAGTAACTTCAGCGAGATATAGGAGCTCGTTTTGAGTCAATAAGTCTTGACTCTCTAAGTCCTAAATGGAGCGCAGTGATCCAGCTAATTTTGCAGTACCGTAATTATACCACACTTTCCGCTATCTGAAAAATTCATACGTTTTCTGAAAGGGGAGACGTTGCGCTTTCCAGCCAATATTGGGTTATTACGGTAATTTCACCCCACAGTACCAGGGAGTGAAATTAAACGGAGGGCCACTTTTAATAGACAGAAAATTGCTAAAATAACTTGATAGATATTGGAAGTTTTTGTTGTTATGGATAAATGGGCAAAAATATATATTTACTCACAGGACATTTAAAGAACTGCGTACAATTAAAGTAAGCACCAATATCCAAGCAGAGATTTTAAATTTAGGACATAAAGGGTTAAATTTGATGAAAAGGTTCTTGTTCCATTGTCTGATTATTCCGATTACAAAACGGAAAAAACGTATTGTGTTATGTGAATTAATCAGCCAACGGAACAAGAATTTTTTTGTCAATATTTAGGAATTATTGACTTAAAACAAGCTCCTATATCTTGCTGAAAAGTTACTTGTAAGTTAGTTTTGTTTCATTTCAAGTGTACAAAGATGTTTCCACTATAATCTGGACCAAAGATACTCGGTAAGATTTACTGTTTTTGCAGTGAGCCAGTCTGCTGTCTGCTGTCAGGCAGTGGCTTGTTTATACCATAATAATGGTATAATTTTGTCAGTTATGAAACATTTAAGGCAGAAGTTGCGTAAGACAGTCAGATGTAAATGTTCTTCTATCCCAGTAAACATGCACTGTATATAATTTAAAGGGACAGTATAAAGCAGCGTTTTTAAGCTTTACGTCATGTTATAATGTTATTCTTTCATCAAAAACACACCTGGAGTGTCACCTTGATTCTTCCATGCATGTTTGAGAAATCCGTTTAATCTCCATGGCAACCATTCAGCTGTACAAAACACCTGGGTGGACCTACCAGCCGTAAGCCTGCCACGATAACAAATTTTGCTGGACGTTCTTGCGATAAACAATAATAATGTTTTGTTTTTCAAGTAAAATATAACGGTAATGGCATAATAATGCAACAACGCATTCTCAAAGATCAGTAAACTGTAAGCAATCTGTTATAATAATAATACAACGTTAATTTATCAACAATATCTTAACTCTGATATTTTTCATTCACATTTTTCCCATCGTTTCATGGTCATTGCTGTTTTGAGAACGTGTGTGTGTGCGTGTGCATGCGTGTGTGCATGTGTATGTGTATGTGTATGTGTATGTGTATGTGTATGTGTATGTGTATGTGTATGCGTGCGGTTAGTGGGAGTTCAATGGTGGGGCAACCAAAGGGAATTCAGTTCCAATCATTTAGAAACACACATTAGTGGTGATGTGTCCTGGCCGGTTCTGTGCCTGTAAGGAACACAACGCAACTAAGCTAATTTGGAGTCAAAGGGGCCCAGACAAACACACACACACACACACACACACACACACACACACACACACACACACGCACACACGCGCACACACACACACACACACACACACACACACACACACACACACACACACACACNCACTCACACACTCTCACACACACACACACACACACACACACACACACACACACACACACACACACACACACACACACCACCCCTGCAGACACAGGCTGTGGACAGTAGATGCATCATGTAGGTACTAAAGTTCCAAACCTGGTTGCCAGCGATACCCAGCAGCGCCGCTTAACCCCTAAAGGTCTTTTCTAAAATAAATAAATAAAAAATTCAAATAAGGAGAAAAATGAAAAAAAATAATGAAAAGAAATTCTGTTATAGCATAGTTAATTAGCAATGCTCCAACTGGTGAGGCAAGGAGAATTACATAATGTGTACAAAGGGAATCATGTTATTCTTTTTCTGGAAGGAATAAATGGGCCAAGCAGGATTGTTTTTTATATTTCTCAGAAGTGAGTAAAATGTGTTTTGTTGATTCGTGATTGTTACTTAATGAAGTTTAAACTTTCACCTTGAATTAATTGTGAGGAAATAAATTAGACCGTTTAAGAGGGAAAAAAATAAACCAACCTGAATCTGTAAAATGTAATCTCCCTTTCTTACTGAATCATGAATTAACTGTGATGAACTAGATGTTTTTTGGAAGGCTGAGTTCAGAACCGTTAGTCATGCCAGGTGAGATTACTGCCAGACATACAGAATAAAGATAAATGCCTTGTGTTGCAATTTATCAGTTTTAATTTAGTTTAGTTTTCCAATTCTGTTGTCTCACAAAGTATAGTTTAAGAGCTCAAAAGCAAAATTCTAACCAGGTTTAACTGTGCTCGTTTGTAATTACATGACTACAGTGGGACTATTTGCATCAAAGTAAAAAAAAAATTTTTTAAATTCTTAAAAAGTATGAATCTGAATTTCTACATGAATCTGACCACTTTTTTGTTTAGTTGGTGGGATTTCTACTCTCACAGAACTGTAAAGTACAAAACTTTGATGTGTTTTGACTGTCAATGATGTTTTACACTTTTAAAATTGTCCGTTTTCAATAATAACTAAGTGAACCAAACATGTGGAACAGTCAGAACAATTCAATCTGACGTCTGCAGTGTGTAGCTCTCATTCCAGTGACAGAGCCAAGAACTGTAGCAAGAACTGTAGCTTTCTTCCCTCTAACGTGTCCCACGTTATCAATAAAACCAAAGCTGGTGGAAGGTGTAAAACCAACGAGGAGAAAATCTATCAAAAACTTTTTAAGACTTGACGAAATAACCATAAACACAAGAGCGGGCCACACCTAAACGCAGCCATTTGGAGTCGTCCTGGCAGACGGGCCATCGGTCCCCCTCATCATCCCACACATGGAGCCCTAGTGTCACTATGAGTCATTGAAGCCCAATGAGCTGAGGGGCTCAGAGCTGAGCAGACAGGAACCGAGCCACAGGCAGGAGGTAAGAGCTCAACAATGTGGGTAAGAAGAAGAAGAAGCAGCGGAGGGTTCAAGCAGAATACCAGTCCAGTTCAGTGGCTCTGAAAGGTGGAGAACATCTTTTTCCACATTAGACAGAATGTTTTCTTTCTGGTTCATCTTTATTTAGTTTTAACACCAAATTGATCCTGACAATAGAGAACTTGGTCCCTCAGTAACGGGGAATACTGACAGCGCAGCAGCTGGGTTTCCATTACAAATGTAAGCAAAACTTCACTAATAATATTTTTTAATAATATTAAAAATAATAATAATTTGCAATTGTATAATATTACATACAGTTGTGGAAAAAACTAAGAGACCACTTAAAATGATCAGTTTCTCTGAGGTATGTGTTTGAGTAAAATGAACATTATTTTATTCTATGATCTATTGACAACATGTCTCCAAAATTCTAAGTAAAATTTTTTTTTTTTATTTGCAGAAAATGAGAAATAGTGAAAAATAAGGAAAATATACAGAACTTTCAGACCTAAAATAATGCAAAGAAAACAAGTTCATATTCATTTAGAAACAACAACGCTAATGTTTTAACTCAGGAGGAGTTCAGGAATCAATATTTGGTGGAATAATCAGGAGGTTCTCAGTGGGGTTCGGTGTAGTGGGCTCTTCATTTTTTCCAGAGCTGCATTTACATATATATTTAATACAGAAATAAATAAATAAATGTTCAAACATTATTGCTGGTTAATTTTGCAGTACTCATTAGATGTATGCAGGCAAAGATATCGTTGCAACATCAATAAAATAAAAATGACTGAAGCAAATAGTAAAATAAATAATAATAATCAAAACTGCAATCATAGGTTTGCTGAAAAGTAACAGCTAATTGCATATTTGACTCATTTACTGTAATAAATTATCATTATAATGATAATAAAAGTATACTTTTATTCCATCTCCTAATAAAGCAACCAAACGTTGCTACATGTAGCTGGCTGCTTGTCGTTTTTTTTACAGATGATGCGTTCACTGATTGAGAAAAAAAATCAGATTTTTGAGCTTACAACTGGCTTGCGACAGGTCAGGGCCAATCTAAATAAAAATAAATCATTTTCACAACCCATTCATTAAAAGGTCTCACAAAGACTCATTTTAAATTACAAAAATCTTAAAAACTACATATGAAAATCAAATATATGGTGAACTAAGGAAGGATAACTGGTTTTGTGAGGTACATTGTGTTAAAGTCAATTTAGGAATAAATTAAAAGTGACCTGAATGGCCTTTCTATTTCCAGACAGTCTCATTAACGTCTGCGTCCTGTTTCCACACGATGCATATGCAACGATTCTGAAGGTTGAGTTTGTTTATTTTTGGTTCTTCTTTTTTCTGCCATAATGCCTTTGGGCAAGTTTCTTTCGTATGACACAAATATAAAGACTCTTTGATCTTTTTAGCACGCGTGACATCGAATTACCCCGGAGTTTCAAAGAAACGTGACAATCCCTGTATCGTGTGACATCACTTTGATCAAAATTGCTCTTTGAAAATGTGCAATGTACAAGTCATAATAACATCACTCGTGTATCGCTGTGTACGGCTAATCAGGTAGCACAAACAAACTCTTGGATCACCACAGAGCTCCAGAGAAAACATCTCATTTCCTTTAACTCTTTTAAGACGATCAGTTCTTGTGGAATTTGTTTAACTGTTTCCAATGTAGAAAGCACTTTCAGATGGTTTTCAACACTAAGCTGGAGTTTTTAGATCTTGTGTAGTTTTTCTTTTAATGGTAAAATGTTTTATTTTGTGCTTAAAATGGGACCTTTGTTCATGTTCATGTTAAAATGGCATAAATATTCAGTGGATAATGTTAGCTAATGGATCATGTCTGTCTCAAATTGTGCAGGAATGAAGGAGGAAGTACAATGGAATACTAGGGCCATTGTAGAAAAAAATTAATTAATTAAATTTAAAAAACCAAGAAAATATGTTCAGCAAAAAAACTCAAAAATTTTAGATTAAAGTTGAGTTTTTCTAGGAAAAACTTGAAAATTTCTGAGTTTCAAGAGCCAAAAATTGCAACTTTCAGAAATGTTAGGGAGGGGGGGTGGGAAGTAGTACAGTTGGTACACAGTAGTGCAGTTTGTTGACACTTGTTGAGTTCAAAGTTTTTTTCTAGCATTATTTTTTTGCTTTTCAAGCTCAGAAATTTCCTACTTTTTCTAGAAAATTTCTGAGATTTTGGCAGAAATGTACTTCTTTTTCTATCTACAATGGTTCTACATCGTCATGAGGAAGTGAATAAAATACTTTAATAAACAAATATAGTTAAAATATTTTGCAGATGTTCTTTAAAGGCTCTTTTCTGAAATATAATGATAATTGTATGCTTGCATATTTTTTAAATCTTAAGGAGTAAATGTAAACATGGCAAAAAAATTTGCCACTATCATACTACTGATCGCTAAGCTAGCCCACATACAGCTTGAAGCTATAGATGTTTTAGATCTTCCAGATCTGAAAAACCTTAAATTGAAGTCTTCTACATCAGTCATTCCCACAGTAAAAAAAGCTCCTTCAAACTAGCCAGCAGCAATTAGCAAACACCTGGTGGAACTGAGCATCAGCTGAGCTCAA
The DNA here is from genome assembly GCA_903067075.1 of Micropoecilia bifurca. Classification (NCBI taxonomy): domain Eukaryota; kingdom Metazoa; phylum Chordata; class Actinopteri; order Cyprinodontiformes; family Poeciliidae; genus Micropoecilia; species Micropoecilia bifurca. The sequence continues at coordinate 6,133 of CAEGAF010071572.1, read as the reverse complement.
TATAGGAACTACTTCTCAGTGAAACAGTGGTAAAAATGTTGTGAAAGGGTTGTTAAGGCTTCCTGATGGCAGAGTTTCAGAAAGAGCAGGAGCTACTTAAAGAGTCAGAGGCCCAATTTCAAGGTGTTAAATTTCAAATTAATTTTTTTTCTAAGTCACACTTGATATGTATCGCGTTTATAATACATTAAGTTGACATAGTTGCATGTTTGTAATATAAATTGATACTATGTGGCTGGAAAACACACAATACTGCCCCTTTAAAGTTAGCTGCTGACTGCATGAAGAGCTGGCAGTGACAGCCAGAAAGATGAAAACGTTTGGTTTTACCATGTGTGGTAATTCTGTATGCGATGCTTCATGCAGGAGTAAGGGTTGGTCAACCATCAGGAAGTAACAGTGGCGAACCTGCATGTCCCCCCGGAGGAAACCGTGTCCTCACTGGCGGTTAGGTAACCACTTCCAATTAGGATATGATGGAAGTCATCTGAGATTTACAGGGATTTTCAGGAAACGGCTTGATAAGAGTAAAAACTAACTAAAAGAATATGTAATGTACAATGTAACTTACTGGTCGCTTAGAGCATCCTTTCTTTTTCTGTGTTCTTCCTCTCATATTTTCCTCCTCATCGCTTCCTCAGTTTATGGATCTTTCCACACTTCTCCCTCTGCCCCCACGCCTCCTTTTTATAAAACATACATCATCCCTCTTCTCTCCCATCATCATACATTGTCTCTGTTTGTTCATTCCCCTCTTTTGTTTTGTTTCCTCGCACATAAACAAGTATCTCATGAGCAATTATTTACATTCTTTGAGCTAAACATGGCCAACGGCAGCTTTCGTGGTAACTGCTGGGCCCTGTTAAACTGTATTTCACTCGCCGTGCAAGAATTTAATATATCATATGAGCACCGAGGGACTAAATGAATTTGTTTTACCACGGAGCAATTACACCGCAATAAACCGCAGCAAGTCCCGCTACGCTCTCAACTTAATTCTCCTTTTTTTAGCTCTTCTTCCCTTTTGTCTTCCTACTTATTCCTCCCTGCAAGGAATTTTTGTTTCCTGTCTTTTCACTTATTCATTTGATTTTTGTTATTCAATCTGCTGCATTATCTCAAGCACTTTCTAAAATCTGTACACTTTTTTTATTATTAGTTTCATGTTCTTTTTATTTTTTTCCCTTTGGAGATGTTTTTGCTGCAGCCTGGGATTGTTGCTGCCCAGACACAGCATTTGGCAACGCAAGGCCATCTATCACCGAGGCCCCGCCGGGGTCCCGTCAACCATTTCCTAACAAAATACCAACAGTCTGGGTCCGGAGCCTGCCATACATTACGGCTGCTGTTGTCCGAGGAGTGATTTCTCCTCCGAGTCTCTTGGATTATTTCACCGTAGTTGTTTGCAAAAATGTATTGCTTCTGAGGAATTCATTTGTGTTTTTCATATGTCTAATGTTCTCTTTTGCCCCTAAAAACGTGAACAATGAATATAAAACTGCCAGCTTGTCGCAGTGATAAATCATATCACACTACATGTACTACCAAAACACAGACAAAAGCAGAAATCTGAATTTTACGAGTAAAAAAAAAGAAACAAAAAAGCCAAACTACTCGGCTACGCATGTGTGCAAACCCTTAAACTAATCCTTCCTTGGCTTTATGATTCAATTCATCCATTCAGTGTTCCTTGGTTCAGATTTGCCATTGATTAACTATAAATAGGAGTCTCATACAGCCGTTCCAGCAGGCTTTTCTTGGTACTCGCTCACTTTTGTACTTTAGCCGAAGCCATAATTTGCTGGGAAATTACAAAGGATCTCATCGTACAAAGGAATCAGTCAGGAGAATGGAACGATGCAAGCTTCAGTTCAATTCAGTTTGGTTATGCAGAACAATTCCACAACAAATGTCATTCGGTCCAATCAGACATCGTTCAAATTGATCTTAGTTATCAAAAAATGCAGTCGTTCATTGTTCCAATTGGTTTAAAATAAAAAGGTTTTCTATCAAAGGAGACCAAACACACTGCATTGAGTCACTGACTTAGAGTAAGCTTCTCCTTCACAGGAAGAAATCTCCTGCAGAACCAGAACCATTTGCTCTGTGGGAACAGCCAGCTGTCATGATTGACTGGCGGCTTGAGAAGACAAATTATAGTCACAATATTACCAAAAGTATGTATTCAAAGATATTCAAAAATTGTGTTCCAGTCACTCACAAGGTCACAATCAAGAACCTAGAGCTGCAGTCTGGTTCAGCTCTAGGTCATAATGTAACTTGTGCTTTAAGTCCAGTCATGACATTTCTTTAATAAATACTAGAGGTGTACTGCAGCTTTCCCTAAAAAGCCTGACCTGATGATTCCAATTCTGGCCCATACCAATTCTTCTAGTCTGAAATATTACCATACCATCCTTATTTATAAAGCACTTTAAAACAACCACAGCTGATACAAAGGGCTGTATATTAAAACACAACATAACAATAAAAAAATAAAAACTCTTACAGTTTAATAACAAACATACAATTTAAAACTAGATCCCTCTGCAGTTGAAAGCCAAGTAAAATAGATGGGTTTTAAGATCAGCTTTATTGCTAAATATAGCAACAAAGTTGCTACTTTAGCAACAGTGGGGTAACAATTGTTAACTACAAAAGTACAAACATAACCTGGTGGGCGGGGCTAACAGTCAAAACTCTCTCACAGCAGAACAGAAGAGAAATATCATGACTGAATTTTAGACATTTGCTGATGTAGATAAGATTTCTTTAATAATAATGATACATTTTATTTGTAAAGCCCTTTATATGTCCAACTGAAAACTCAAAGGGTTCATTCACACACTGATGATGGAAAGCTACTGGATTGTTGCTACAGCAGGAACCGATTGCAGGATGAACTCCTACCGCTGTCGCCACCGACAGCCTCACTTGTGACTATCGGTCAATCACCAATCTCCCAAAATTAAGGAAATCTGGGCCCATTAACTGGTGAACCATTACTAAATATTCCTCAATCTCCTGTATGTGATTTTATTAAAGGTGGTAGTTGGCATAATATCCAAAAAGTGGGTCAATGGACGCAAAGTTACACAGAAGTCAACTGTCCTTGGAGTCGGTAGCTACAGACCTCCAAACTTCATGTGTGTTGATTGATGCTCATTAAACATCAAACATACAGAGGCTTTAACCTCTGTATGTCGAAATGGGGTCCACCTGAATCACTTTCCATAGACCTCTACGTTTGCCTCAGTCCTCGCACACACAAGGGTTAAAAATGGTCTTCTCTCAGAATGATCAAAATGTTCCATATGCACTTTGGAACTCTTAAATGTAGTGTAAAAACCTCCCAGAAGAGTTGAGGCTGTTAAAACCTGCAAAGAGTGAATGGACTGAGTTTATTTACTGCTATTCTAGCCATACTGACAAATCAAAGCACTTTACACTACAGCCACATTCACCCTGTCACACTCACTAACTTGCACACATTCATACATTAATGCACAGATCAGTGGACAACTGGATGCTCGACAGGAGGAAGCTGGCATCAAACCACAACCTGTGGTTTATGGTTTCATTTTTCATTTAGTCAGATTCAAGTAATGTGAATGTTATTTAAAAGTTAATTTATTTCAGTCACTCAATTCACAAAGTGAAACTTTATATACACTGATTATTCCACAAACCATTTTCAAGTCTTGAATTTTTTCTGCTTATAGGTAATAAAACATTACATCTAGGATTAGTGTATTACATCAGACCAGTTGAAAAACATATTTTAAATTCAGAAATGTGGGTAAGCAGGTTTGCTTCCTGCTGTAATGCAGGTTTTCAAAAACTCTATCAGGCATTCTGGCATTTATTCAGCATGGCCATGGAAATTTATAAGAGTGATAGATGACTGGAGATAATACAGGATATCCCCGGAAGTAAACTTGCTGTAGACACATTGCAATGTGACGTCACACACGCTGCCCCCCAAAAAGCTGCTAGCCAACAATGACTACCATTAGATTTGGTTGTCAACATAGCACACTAAGTCTTAAATGAACACGTGATATATAAAAGAAAAGGGATGATTTGCTTTGCTACTGTCAGCACAGCTAGAAAACCAGACAACATGGTCACATGTCGTAGGTAAGAGAAAGCAAGAGAGAGAGAAGTAATTCAGTTATGCTAGCTTGACTTTGACAAATTAACACGTAGATGAGCTGTGGAATTTGGTGTTTCAGTTCAATAAAAAATTAAATAAAGAGGGCAACCCAAACACCAACTCTCTGATATGTCATCAGTAGAGTAAGGTGTTTAAATTAGTTAATCAACCACTGCTACCGTTCATCCTCCGGTGTACCTGACGGGATTATGTGTTTTCTGACTGCACCTTTATTGTTTACACCATTCTATACATTAAGATTCTCATTACATGACTTGAACCTAATTCGATATATCACCATTATTACTCCCTGTTGCTGGTGTCCCTTGACGCGGCTGCATCCCTGACATAAACTATCCGCCCGGATCCACGCCCTGGTTATAAATGGCTGCTGTTGGTCAGCGTGACATTCGGCCGCCGGTTCATCTGCCCCGATGGTCAGATATATACGACACTGTTCCTGTATCATAAATCCACACACACACGCACCCACACAAACAAAGCAGAAGCCTCCACTGTCTTCTTGTATTCTGACGATTGATGTGCACCTTGTTGCTAAACGGCTGAGATAATTAAACCCTGCGCTCTCCTCCCCTTTGTTTATAGGTGTGTGTGGTGTGAGTCTCACTGAACACTCCTCTGGTGCATTGCAACACACACACACAACTATGCGTACACACAGAAAATTGGAAGACACATGTCCACTCTGTCTCTCTCCCTCCTCTTCAGCACCATGCTAACACTATAAATCCTCACTCTCTGTCACCGATCACAGCTACACACACACTCACTCGCACACACAACCTCTCTTCCTCGGTGGAAAGCGAGAGCGCGGGGGACGGAGAGAGAGAAAGCACCTGCTGGTGCTGTAAAGCACTTGCACAAACGGCGTCTGTGTTCCGGAAGACTTCAATAAATGGGAAAATTATACAGTGCAGGCGGAGCGGTCGCCTTTCAGACCAAGGTGCTTCGCCTCGGCCGCGCAGCTGACGGCCACTCTGGAATGCACAAGTATTTTCAGTTAAGCTTCTCGTGTAAATGTATTAGCGCACTTGGATTAGGACAAAATTAACTTACAAGTAACTTTTCCACAAGAAACAGGAGCTTGTTTAAAGTCAATAACTCCTTAACATTGATGAAAATGTTCTACTTCCAGTGGTCGATTATTTCACTTATAACAAGACATTTTTCCCATTTTGTAACTGAAATAATGTGCCAGTGGTACTAGGACTTTTTTATCGATGTTAAGGAGTTACTGACCTAAAACAAGCTCTTATATTTTACTGAAACGGTCCTTGTATGTTAGTTTTGAACCAAGATATTTGCAATAGAAACGCAACCAAAATTACTTGATATTTTACGAGTTTAAAAAAAAACAAGGCCTTCAGCAGAATTTGAGAAGCAGAATTACATATACATAGTGGAAAATGACAACAAAATATTTCTCAATAGACAGATTTAAACAGAGAAAGACGAAGTATAAGAATAAAGTACCTTGTAAGACTATTAGCAACAACTGAACTCCACGTTTTGTTTCACCAGAAACCAAAAAATTAACTTGTTGGAAGTTTATGTGATGAACTGAGAAAAGGAAGAAACAACAGTGGACTGGAAAAAAAATGATAAATGGTTTTTAAATGTTTTTTTAACAAAATATCGGACAGCATTCCATTACAAACTTTGTAAATATTCCAAAAATAAGAAACTCAGATAAAATCAAGTGAATAAGTCTGTTCACATGAGCAGCTGTTAAAAATGTCACGCATAATCATCCACCAACTACTTCCTGTCTTCATCTTTTTCATTCAGCGAGAGCCGCTGAAGCGGTTCGCGGCCGAGTGTGAAGCGGCCGGGATGAGGCTCAGTGCCTCCAAATCCGAGGCCATGGTCTTGAGCCAGAAAAGGGTAGAGTGCCTTCTCCGGGTCAGGGGGGTCGTCCTGCCTCAAGTGGAGGAGTTTAAGTATCTGGGGGTCTTG
>CAEGAF010071551.1:0-12629 GCA_903067075.1 Micropoecilia bifurca | reverse complement strand
CTCACCTGGAGGCCGGACCAGGAGGTGTCTCACCTGGAGGCGTCTCACCTGGAGGCCGGACCAGGAGGCGTCTCACCTGGAGGCGTCTCACCTGGAGGCGTCTCACCTGGAGGCCGGACCAGGAGGCGTCTCACCAGGAGGCGTCTCACCTGGAGGCCGGACCAGGAGGTGTCTCACCTGGAGGCGTCTCACCTGGAGGCCGGACCAGGAGGCGTCTCACCAGGAGGCGTCTCACCTGGAGGCGTCTCACCAGGAGGCGTCTCACCTGGAGGCGTCTCACCTGGAGGCGTCTCACCAGGAGGCGTCTCACCTGGAGGCGTCTCACCTGGAGGCGTCTCACCTGGAGGCGTCTCACCAGGAGGCGTCTCACCAGGAGGCGTCTCACCAGGAGGCGTCTCACCTGGAGGCGTCTCACCTGGAGGCGTCTCACCTGGAGCCGACTCCAGGAGCTGTTTCTCCAATTTGGACGAGTAGCGGCTGAATCGTTTCTAACCTCGTTTTTGTCCTCGTCTTCATCTTCGTCTTCTCTGCAGGTGACCTGAGCATCTCGGCTGACAGACTGAGTGAGAAGAAGTCCCAGAACGACTTCGCTCTGTGGAAAGCCTCGAAGCCGGGCGAGCCGTCCTGGGACTCTCCCTGGGGGAAGGTGAGCCGCCGCCGCCATTTTCCTCTGATCCTCGTGTTCCTCGCTCTGATGACGGCGACTCTGTGTCCTCCTGCGGCGTCAGGGTCGGCCCGGGTGGCACATCGAGTGTTCGGCCATGGCCGGCTCCATCCTGGGAGAGTCCATGGACATCCATGGCGGAGGCTTCGACCTGCGCTTCCCCCATCATGACAACGAGCTGGCCCAGTCCGAGGTCACTTCCTGTTACTTCCTGTCGCTTCCTGTCACTTTCTTGCTCATGTTCTGCTTCCAAACAGCCAAACCTGACACCAACTCCGCACATTTTTGGTCCCTGAAGATTTAAATTTTGGAACATTTGGATTATTTTTTTCACTTTTGTACTCGTTGTGTTTCCATAACTTAGAGTGACATCAGGGCGGCCATCTTGTTTTAGAGCATGTTTTATGGCTTCAAAATAAAAGTCAGGCTACAATTTATATCTTTTATTACGAGAATTTATTTATAATCTTACAGGAATGCAGAATTAAAATAATAAGAGAACAATTTCACAATCCTGGGAGAATGAAGAAGTAATTTTATAAAAACTCCTAACAAAAAGTTTATCATGAAAGTTTGCGTCTTTATTAAGCTAAAATTATGACTATTGTAACTGAATATAAATCTCCCCTGATATTGAAATAACTGAGATAAAAGCCACTTTTTAAAAATATTTTCAAATACTTTCTTTTAGAAAAGGAGTTTAGAAAATGAATGGATGAAAATCAGCAATCAGATCCGTGTAGCAGAGTTTCAGTTAGAAAGGAAGGAGGAGTCACTTTTTGACAACATCTTAGATATTTTCAAGTAAAAAAACCTGGAAATTTCAGAGTTTGAAAAGTTAAATATTAACTTTTTCAACTCAAAATTTACAAAAGTGAATTTGATTTCTCCTTAGAAACTCAGAAATGTCGTCTTTTCTAGAAAATTTTCTTGAAATTTTGTGCCAGAATTCCTGATTGTTTCCTACCTGCAGAGACCTTGATGCGGTTCTGTTGCCCGGTTCTGTTGCCCGGTTCTGTTTGTTGGTTCTGTTTGATGGTTCTGTTGGCCGGTTCTGTCTGGCCGTGTTTGAGCCCAGCTGTTTCTCCTCAGGCTTTCTTCCAGAACGACTGTTGGGTCCGTTACTTCCTGCACACCGGCCACCTGACCATCGCCGGCTGCAAGATGTCCAAGTCCCTGAAGAACTTCATCACCATAAAAGACGCCCTGGCCAAGAACACAGGTGAGTGGCCTCCTGTTGCTAGGCGACCGCGCGGCGCCCCCTGCTGACCGAGCCGCTCCCCCCGCAGCGCGGCAGCTGCGCCTGGCCTTCCTCATGCACTCCTGGAAAGACACGCTGGACTATTCGGCCAACACCATGGAGTCGGCCGTCCAGTACGAGAAGTTCCTGAACGTAGGTGCCGCCGCCGCGTCTTCGTGTCGCCGCCGCCGCCGCCGCGTCTTCGTGTCGCCGCCGCCGCCGCCGGGTCTAAAGCTGCCGGTTCTCTTCCTGGCCTGCAGGAGTTCTTCCTGAACGTCAAGGACGTCCTGCGCGCGCCGAGCGACATCACTGGACGCTTCGAGAAGTGGGAGGCGGAGGAGGCGGAGCTTAACAGGAAGTGAGGCTTCAGAGGACAGGAAGCGGCTTCAGCCTCAACACACACTCTGCTCCAACAGCACCTATGTGTGTGTGTGTGTTCCAGTTTCTACGACAGGAAGTGGGCCGTTCACCTGGCGCTGTGTGACAACATGGACACCCGCGGCGCCATGGAGGAGATGAGGCTCCTGGTCGGCCTTAGCAACAGCTACATGGCCGGCAGGAAGAGCAGCAAGCTGAGGCCCAACCGCCTGCTGCTGGAGAACATCGCCTGCTACCTGACCGCCATGATGAAGGTGGCGATGATGGAGGAGGAGCTAAAGCATGAAGCTAATGACGATGGAGGAGCTAAAATATGAAGATAATGATGATAGAGGACCTAAAATATGAAGCTAATGATGATAGAGGACCTAAAATATGAAACTAATGATGATAGAGGACTTAAAATATGAAGCTAATGATGATGGAGGACCTAAAATATGAAGATAATGATGATAGAGGAGCTAAAATATGAAGCTAATGATGATAGAGGACCTAAAATATGAAGCTAATTAGAAACACAGTAAATGAATTAGGCTGTCAATAAATAACTTTTATATTCCTTATTTAATACGTTAATTAATTACATGAATAAATGAATTACTGAAATCATCAATATCCATTTAAATAACTGTAAAAAATGGTTAAAAATACTTCATTTACTTTTTATGGGTTTAATCTATTTATTTTATTCCGTTGACTCATTTAAATCCATAAATAAAATGTTAATAATAATAAAAAATCCAAAAGATGCTCAGAAACCGAAACAGTTTTCAGACATAAATACTAAAATCATTTTTTGTTCTTGGATTTTCCTCCACTTTTATTCCTTCATCTTTCATGTTTCTCTTCTCTTACAGTAAATTAATCTGAACATTTTTCCTCCTTATAATTGGCTGATTTAAAAGCCGTTTCTGGATCTGGACTAACAGGACTTTTCCGTCTCCTCCAGATTTTCGGCGCCGTCGAAGGATCCGATCCCATCGGTTTTCCGGTCGGAGGACAAGCTGCGGATGTGAGTAGAAGCGGCTGATCTGAACGCGCCTGGACCAACACGGTGCAGTGACCCGGTTCCGGTCCGATCTTTGCAGCTGGAGACCACGGTGATGCCCTACCTGGCGGTTCTGTCCAACTTCAGGGAGGACGTCCGGAAAATCGCCCGGGAGCAGAAAGGTGAGGCCCAAACCCGACGCTCCCGGTTCCGCCCCGCCCTCCAGAACTGACCCTGTTGTCCCGACCCGTCCAGTGACGGCGCTGCTGCGGCTCTGTGACGCCGTCCGGGACGAGACGCTGCCGGAGCTCGGCGTCCGGCTGGAGGACCACGAAGGTGACGCAGCTTTTCCAAACAGGACGTCTGAGGCGACTCGGGTCAAACTGAGGTTCTGTTTCAGGTCAGCCCACCGTGGTGAAGCTGGTGGACAAGGAGACTTTACTGAGGGAGAGAGAGGAGAAGAAGAAGGTCAGGACAACAAACTCTACTATGGAATGTCTTCTGTATCAGACTGATGACCTGCACTGCAAAAACACTGAATCTCACTGAGGCATTAGGTCTAAACTGCTGCAAATATCTTAGTTTTGTATTATTTCTAGTTATAAACAGCTGAGCAGGAACCTCAAGTAAGAGGAGAATCTTTTTACATATTTTAAAGAGAAATTAAGAGTAAAACGTATTTAGTAAAACGTTTTCTCCAGTGCTGACCAATTTATCAAATCATAAATAGAAACTATATCAATAGTTACATAAAGTGAAGTATAATTTGATAGTTTATTACAAAAACTAACAATCAGGCCAAAGGAAACGTTTCCAAATCCGTTTCTTTTAATAAAAACCTGAGAAGCTTCAACAGAAGCAGCAGATGTGAGTCTGTCTGCTGAGCTTCTGCCTGAAACCAGGTTATTTTTCATTCACCGGGCAGAAAATCCACAAATTATACTTAATCAGGAGTAGAGATACTTTATAATGAAATTACTGAAGAAAAAGTAAAAAGTGCAGCGTAGAAAAAAATACTCCTAAAAGTACGTTAAAAAATACTCAAGTAAATGTAACTAGTTACCACCTGGTACCAACTAGTTTTAATAAGTAAAACTAGTCACTAATTAACTAGGCTCCTGATCCACAGGCAAACGCTTTAGAATAAATGTATCTGCCAAACAAACAGCATCAGATTCATGGCTGTTGATAACCGATAATTATCAAGTTATTCTGATGATCATAAATTAATCACATTCTGTAGATTCGTCTTTTAAGCCTTTTATGCAATATTAGAAATACATTTAAAGATGTAAATAAACTAACAGATAAACTCCTTTTTTCAATGAGAAAATAACATTTTATGACTAAAAGTCACTAATTACTACAAAATGTTCATAGTTTTGGTTTAGTTTCTGCTCTGACTGGTGTTTTTTCAGCAACTTGCCAGTTTTCATCCTGTTTGCTCCAGTTAATGATACATCAATAACTAAATCAGTTACTGATTAGTTATGTGACCTGAAGCAGAGTGAAAATGACAGAGTGAATCTCTTCTCCAGTGAATTATTCAGTTTGAGCTGATGAAACTTTCCCTTCGTTCCCAGATGGAGGAGGAGAAGAAGCGGAAGAAGGAGGAAGCTGCCAGGAAGAAGCAGGAGCAGGAGGTCCGGCGGACATTTTGAATCGGTTGGATTCCCCTCCTCGTTCGCCCAATAATCACTTTGCTCTCTCTCTCTTTAGATGGCGAAACTGGCCAAGATGAAAGTCCCTCCATGTGAGATGTTTCGCTCAGAGACAGAGAAATACTCCAGGTTTGACGAGACGGTAAGTGGATCACAGTCCCTGCAGACGGAGCCAGAAAGGTTCTGGTTCCGGTGTTTGGTCTGAAAACCCGGCGCCTGACCCGTTTCCTGCCTCAGGGTTTTCCCACTCATGACGCTGAAGGGAAGGAGCTGAGCAAAGGCCAAGCCAAGAAGCTGCGGAAGCTGCTGGAGGCTCAGGAGAAGCTGCACAGCGAGTATCTGCAGATGAACCAGAACGGGAAGTGAGAGACCCGGAAAGCAGGGACTCGGTTTCATCTCCTCAGATCAGATCCAGAGACGCGTCCATGTGTGGAAGAAGGAAACCAGGCTGCTGCTGCCAGACTGAGATCAAACTCATAAACTCCATCTGTCACGGTTTCCATCATGCATTCCTATCAGCCGTTCATTCATTCATCCGTTCATCCGTCTGTAAACGGATTCAAACGCCGAGTTTCCAACAGACCAGGAAACTGGAGTCAGGAAAACCTGGGAAGCTGAACACAAACGTTCTTCACATCTAAAGAAACCGGTGGAAAAATTCTCATTGGTGCTGCTTTTGGTTTGAACATATTAATAAGAGTTTAAAGGTCAACAGGTCAGCCAGTCCCCATGTTACTCAAACTAAGTTGGTGCCAATCTTATGTTTGTGTTGCTATCATACAGAAGATATTAATACATTTTCCAGAGGTCATCAGAGGTCAACCAGGGGCCAAAACGAAACAAATTTGGTGTCGGTCGAATCCATTTCTTTTTTTTCTGGTTTGTCGTAATTATTTTTAGTTTTTGCCTCCATCGTTTTAAAGATATTAATAAATGTTTCCAGAGGTCATCAGAGGTCAGTCAGCATCTTCCTCATATCTCTTAAAAATTGGTGTGAAACATTTGTATTATATTTTTATTAATATATTTGAAATGATGGCATCACAAATGTTTGTCAACAAAAGATGTGGGTAATGTGGGTGGAGCTGGTTGACCTTTTGACCTTTAAACTCAGTGATATCTTTAAAGATTTGAGGAAAAGGGGTGTTTGACCTTTTATGACCTCTGGAAACATTAACATATTTGAAAAGATAAAAAACGTTCGACACCAATTTCCTTATATGTGAAAAAGGCGGAGGTGGAAAAAACTCACTCAGAAAAAAATTGTTGTCAGAAAAGCTTCCAAGTTTTCCTGTTCTGGAAAAACGTTCCCAGGATAAAAGTTGGGAATAAGATGGATAGTAGTGGCTCTCCACATGTCCAGGCCCGTTTTTCTCCAGTCCTGGTCCCGGTGTCGTCTCTGTGAAAGTTTGTATTTGATTTGGTCCAGCCGATAAATCCCAGGATGTTCCGATCGCAGGATCCTGACTGGAAGAGCCGGACTTTTCAATCAACCATCCATCCATTACTGCTGGTATTTTTCTACTGATTTATTAGAAACTCGTGGTTCTGTGAAGAAGATGCTCCAATAAAACCAGTCAGAGACGCAGGTGGTGTCTTTATTTCAGACTCATTCAGATCAGAAGCTTCATTCAGAAACTCCAAGGATCATTTATTTTCATGTGTCCAACAGATGAGGAATAATCCGAGTCGGATGTAATTTTCTCCACGATCCAAGACACATGTGGGAACCAAAAAGATAATGTTTTGAGATTATTATGAAACTTTAAAGTTTAAATAAAGTTGTACTAAATAGATGTTTTGATATTTTTTTTACTACAATTGCAAAAAATTTAATTTTGTAGTATTTCTGAATATAAATCAGCAGCTCAAGATGTTCTGATGTTTCAAATGATGATCTAGATGTTTATTAATTTTTTCTGCTTCATTTCAGAGTAAATGTAGACTTACATTTACTCTGATGTAGACTATGTTTAGATGTAGACTAAACATAGTTTAGTCTACATCTTTATTTTAGGAACAGTTTAGTCTACATCTTTATTTTAGGAACATAGTTTAGTCTACATCTTTATTTTTAAAAAGATTAAATTTGAAGGCTTTTATCTGCACCAAATTGACTTTTTAAGTTTTTCTGTATTAATACACATTTAAAACCATTGATGCTCTTTAGTTATTAAAAACTGAATAATGATGCCTCATTAAACGGATGGTGATGCCATCTAATGAGTCGCCGATCCCCTCTGGTTCTGGTTCTGGCGAAGATCTCATCTGGATTTGACTAAATAATTCAGACTTTGTTCGATATTTTCATTTAAAAAGTCGGAGTTCTGGTCCAGCAGTGAATCAAATAAGATCTTTAACCAGTTAATGTATGAATTATCTAGAAACAGAATTAGTGACAATATTTATTATGAAAATGTCTCATTTCAGAAAATATCACCCAAACAGGCACTTGCTGTTCAACACATTGTGAAGAAACTTGTTGTTATACATGAAGTATATTTAATTTAAATTTAAATAAAGCACTTGTAGGACTGTTTTAACTGTACTTACTCTGACTTCAGTGAAGTTTCTGTTTAACCAAGAAACGCCAGACACAATCCTGTAATTTATGTTTGAGTGAAACCTCCTGTTTATACACCAGGTTTGCACTGAAAATACTGTTTTCAAAGGGTTTTTGTTGTGAAAAACAGATTTTAACATAATTACTTTGTGATGATGTCATATATTTTTACACTTTTTATTATTTAAAGTTCCAGAATCTGACTGTAATTTTATCTGTCGAATTATATCATTTTTACAAATTACTCAATAACTAAGTAATGTTTTTATGGAGGAATACAAAGTAAAGTATTGAAGTTCTGCTGACCTTGAGTAGTGTGGAGAGCCATTCTATGGAGAGCCATTTCAGCCAAAATTAAATAAATAAATGGGTGAAATAAATAAAAAAATGAGTAAAATAAATTTTAAAAAATGAACAAAATGAGTGAAATAAATTTAAAAAATTAAATAATTTATCTTTTTCATTAACCAAATTTTTTTATTTTATTTGTTTTTCATTTTATCGATTTCTAAATTTCTCTTTTTCATTTACCCATTTTTCATTAATCTATTTTTCATTTAACCACTTTTAAATTTCTCTTTTTCATTAACCCATTTTTTTTATTTATTTCACCCGTTTATTTAATTTTGGCTGAAACGGCTCTCCATACAGTAGTAGATTTCGTTACCAGGGTGAAATATTTCTGCTGTTTACCTATGATTTTGACCTCTTATTCTCAGCCAATCAGCGGCCTCCAAGCCTCAGCTGCAGCCAATAAGCGGCCGCTTAGCCCAAGCCATAGCCAATCAGATTCCCCGCCGCGCTATTTGAACGTCCTGCTTGAGTCGTGTTCAGTAGTTTCAGCTGCTGTGGATCTTCTCCGGTTCTGATTCTAGTTTTCAGGCTTTTATCTCGACATGTCCGCCGTGGGGCTCCGCGCTGCGGTGAGTCAACGTGTCTCCGTCTGTCTCCGTGTCTCTGTCCCGGTTGTCCAACGTGTCCCGGTGTGTTGCAGCCGCCGCAGGCCGCAGAGGAGCCGCTGAAGAAGGGGAAAGGCTCCGTGGCGGCTCCGCGGAGAGCCGCCCTGGTGGAGATCACCAACAACACCCAGGTAACGACTGCGGGACCGGAACCGGCCGGTTCTGGTCCAAACCGGCCGACATGTTGGGTCTTTGAATCAGGTGTTGCTATGGTAACCTAATTGAATTCAGGTAATGGGGGTTAAGGCCGGAAAGACGAATAAACCGGATGTTTTGGCCTTTGACTTGTAGGTGACCCGGATGTAGACAGTTTGTTGGTTTTTAAACCACGCGCTCTTTAAAAATGATTACAAACGTGACGTAATTGGAAGGGTGACCCGGATGTAGACCGTTTTATATGTTGGTTTTTAAACCACGCGCTCTTAAAAAATAAGTTTTATTACAAACGTGACGTAATTATAAGTTTTCTTAATGCATTTATACGGGTTGGGGAGAATAAATGTTTCCTTTGTCGGATTGTTTCTGTGGGATATAAGCTATTAAAATCATTCATAAGCTTCTCTGTCATATTTAATCAAACTCTTCAGCTAATTGAGAACAGCTGTTTGACTTATTGGAATAAATTGGAAATTAAAGTAGTTTTGATTGGGGAGATTGTTCTATTTAAGTTAGGGCGGGAAAACGCATCAAAAGTTCACCTCCAAAATGCTAAAAGTGGCGCAATATATTAATTTTCTGTCCTCAAATGTCCAGGGATCCAGGAAGGTCAACCGGTTCTGGCTGGAGATGGAGACTCATCTCGATCTTTACGGCATCCATACAACCATACAAATGGAAATTTGTATCAAAAATAAGTAGATGCTGTATGTGTAGATGTCATTGGTCTATGTTGCGTGTAGATATGTGTTCGCTGCACATGTCTATGTTATATATGCGTTTGCTGTATATGTGGTTCTTGTCGTTGGTCCGTGTTGCTATTGCCTTTTCTCTGCGTCATTAAAAAGTCTTGAAGTAGGTCATGTATTATAAAATTGTTTTAGATCTTACAAAAGGTTTTGCTACAAATGGAACCCCATACATTTCTACATTTATGCTGAGGCACCTTGACATGTAAAATTTGTTCTAGAATCGGCTTTATTGGCAACGATTGTGGTAGAAATGAGGAATTTGGGTTTAAATGTGTGATTTTCAGAAGACTGGAGCGTCAAAGAAGTCCTCCAAGCCTTCCTGCTCCCAGAAGCCCAGCCGGCTCCCGGAGGCCCGGCTCCCGGAGGCCCGGCTCCCGGAGGCCCGGGTCCCGGAGGCCCGGGTCCCGGAGGCCCGGGTCCCGGAGGCCCGGGTCCCGGAGGCCCGGCTCCCGGAGGCCCGGGTCCCGCAGGCCCGGGTCGCGGTGCCGCTCCCAGCTCTGGCGGAGGATCCGTCCCTGGAGGAGGAGCAGGAACTGTGCCGGGCTTTCTCCGAGACGCTGCTGCCGGTGCCGGACGTGGATGAGCTGGACGCCGAGGAGCCGCAGCTCTGCTCTCACTACGTCAAGGACATCTACGCCTACCTGCGCAGTCTGGAGGTAACGTCCCTCCTCCTGACCTCTGACCCCGGGACGCGTTTAGGCACTTCTGTTTTATAGTTGCATCATATATACACGAAAAGCTGAATGCAGAAAATTCATTTTGGATTTCTGGCGTCCATTATGCTGCATGTAGCGCATAGCCACGTTTTGCGCCTCTGACCTCTGACCCAGTGACACCCAGGAAGTTGAATATACAAACTGAAAATCCAGTCCAGAAGTTTCTCATTTACTTTTGGCCTTAATTGATTGAAGCTTTAAATTCTGTAAAATTTAATAAGGAAAAATAAGATTTGATGAATAAAAATGGATGCATTTAAATGAAAAATCCTATATTTTTTTAATGAAACTTGTTCTCAATGAACATGTTGAACAAAGACAGAAATAAATCTTTTCACTTTTAAAATCCGGCAGCTTAATTGGAGAAAAAAAAACAACCTGGGTTTTCCTGTAAACATTGTTCTGTTTTTGAAGAAGAGCAGCTGTTTGTGGCTCAGCGCTGCCCCCTACCTGTGAGGCATTGTACTTTCTGCCTCATGTTTATGGCCACAGACTAAATATGTCACCAACATTCATTAAATATGGAACACAAATATATGTAGACGGTGTATAATTAAACATGTATGTTTAATACATGTGTTTCACTGATACACTGATTTATCTCACATAGGATTTTGGACTCTATATATATATATATATATATATATATATATATATATATATATATATGTATGTTGCTCAACATTTAAAATGAAACATCCAGTGGACATTTGTCATCCCTTTATGTACCCGTACACCAAACTGCTCTGACCTCTGACCCCTGGCGCGTTTCCAGGTACAGCAGGCCATCCGGGCCGACTACCTGAAGGGGTCGGAGGTCACGTCGGCCATGAGGGCCATCCTGGTGGACTGGCTGATCCAGGTCCACTCCCGCTTCCAGCTGCTGCAGGAGACGCTGTACCTGACCGTGGCCGTCCTGGACCGCTTCCTGCAGGTGAGCCGAACCGGAACCAGAACCTCCTCCGGCCTCCAGGTCTGACCCTCTGCCGCCGCCGCAGGTCCAGCCGGTGTCCCGCAGGAAGCTGCAGCTGGCCGGCGTCGCCGCCATGCTGGTGGCCTGCAAGTACGAGGAGATGTTCTGCCCGGAGGTCGGCGACTTCGCCTACATCACGGACGACGCCTTCAGCAAGGCCCAGATCCTGGAGATGGAGCAGCTGGTTCTGAAGAGGCTCGGCTTCCAGCTGGGCCGACCGCTGCCGCTGCACTTCCTGCGCCGAGCCTCCAAGGTGGCCAACGTGAGTCTGGAGCTGCAGGGGATTCTGGGAAAACGCCTGACGGGGCCCACGGCCTCCGGGCGTCACGTAGCGGCGCTGCGATAAACCGATGGCCGTCTGGGAGTCGGCAGCCTGTCGCCATGACGACGTCTGTTAGGAGTCCATTTTCAGCTCATAATGCCAGAACAGCCTCTCAGATGAAACTTGATTTCTTAGGATTTAACTTTTTTTAAAGCATTTTAGATTAAACTTGAGCTCTGTAACCAAATTTAGTTTAAAAGTTATTAATCTGTGACCAAATTTAGTTTAAAAATGATTAATCTGTGACCAAATTTAGCTTAAAAATAATTAATCCTTTTGACTTGAACAGAGAAAAACTGCAGACAGGAGTTGAAACCAACTACATCAATTGTTTACAGCATTTATTGTCAACAATATTGAACAGAGAGCATCGCTAACTATTAGTCAGAAATATTTTTATTTTTTCCCAACCACTTATTGTGACAGGCTTGTGCTGTGTTTAATATTAGCCAGTAACTTTATTTTCTGAAGGAACTGAATTGATGTTCTTCACCTTTTGTCTGATGTTGGGCTTTTGTTTTCAAATCGATCCCTAATCTAACTGTTGGCTGCGTCTTAAAGATCACTGATCGTTCAGTCTGGTCTGGATCCAGAGCCGCCCAGGGTTCTGGTCCAGACCGGATCCGTGGTTCTGACCGTCTCTGTGTCTCAGACCGACGTAGAGAAACACACGCTGGCCAAGTACCTGATGGAGCTGAGCCTGCTGGACTACCAGATGGTCCACCTGCGGCCGTCTGAGGTGGCCGCCGCCTCGCTGTGTCTGTCCCAGCTGCTGGTGGACGGCCTGCCCTGGGTGAGTCGCCCTAAACGTCCCTCAGCTTCACTCATCCAGCCGGAGATCAGGATGACCTCTGACCTCTGGCTCCAAAGTGGACCTTCTACCAGCTGCAGAGCAAAGCTGCTGCTGGTGGTTACTAGACCACTGAACGGACTAAAGATCTGCTGCTGTTGACCCTCCAGACCTCAGGTTCTGGTTCTGCTCTTCATCCAGAACTAAACAGCAGGAAACTGCAGAACCAGCTAAAACCCGGCTGGTTGGAGTCGGTTTGGTCCCATAATAAATGGGACAAAACGTTGGTTCCTGATTTCTACACTACCGATTAAGGCTGTAGTGATGCAATAATCTCACAATACGATATATATCGCGATATTCAGCAAACGATGCAATTCAATACAGTTTTGCAATTTTCTGACAGGTTTCAGAGGGACAGAGTGATTTTGGTGACATTTAGTGACTGTTATAAAGTTGGACTGAAT
>CAEGAF010071533.1:0-50916 GCA_903067075.1 Micropoecilia bifurca | reverse complement strand
AAATTTATCTTGTCAAATATTTTTTATTTTTTTTATATATATATTTTTTTTATTATATTTTTTTTATATATATATATATATATATATATATATATATATATATATATATATCTTTTTTTTTTATTCTCTTAAAATAGAATGGCAAGTCTCAACCTACTATAATTCAACATATCTGATAAAAGCTACCCAACCAATGCATACAGCAGACATGAGGCTTATTAAAAAAATGAGATGGGGGAGGATGAACCCCCACCCCACCCGATCCTCCACCCACCCACACCCCTGCTCCATACACTATCCTTGCCACCCCCACTCCACCCCCCCCCCCAACCCCCCCACCCCGCCCCCCTTTCTTACCTTATTGTAACCTCCACTCTCTCCCCTGAAAACAAGCCAGACCACGTCTGGTAAATTCACTTTCCTCCAAGCCCACTTCTTACATTCTTATCCATTGACATTTTCCTGTCGTTAAGCCGTAACACAATCTCCCACTGAGTGCATGCAACATGTCTGACCACTGCATCAGCTCTTGGTTTTAGACAAAAAAAAGAGCCTTTATAAAATTGACAGGCTGGTAGAAGAGCATATATTAGGAAAATGTCCCGAAGGCATTTGCATGACAGGCACAGCTGCTGTACAGTCAGCCTTCATGGGTTTTTGCTGATATGATAATGTAATGCAGATGAGGGATACTGCCAAAAGTTATATAGCAAAAGTTCTGTAATCTGAAACTGACTTCAAGCCAAATATTTGACTCTTTTTTTTCTTTTTAGCCATTAAATCCTCCTAAATTATTATAGTTTATTTCAGAGATATTGATATAAACATCAGTATGAACATTAGTAGTTTTATCTTTACTTACCTCAGTATGTTTAATACTGACAAACCCCCAGTTTTGTTAATTTGGTGTGACCAAATGCATTGAGGAAAGAGATCACAGCATTTACACCAATAGCCTTATGTGGTTAGAGGAAATATAATTTCCAGGACATACAGGTCAGGTTCCTATAGAATGTATGTCTATTTTTGTTGTGTTTTTCAGTAGTCTGTCTTCTTTTATATAAGTTTGCCTGTTTTAAAGGTTGCCAAGTTATTAAACCATAGGTGAAAATATATTTTCATTACTGAAGCTAAAAAAAAAACTGATTAATTTATTCAACACATAAATTATTCTGTTTTTGAGCAACTTTGTTTTCTCTATGAGGTCACAACCATGAACATTAACTTACAGCTTCATTAAAATGCAAAACAAAGGTTGGTATAAAGAAAATTAGCTAACTGCATATTGAACATTTACTCAGAGATTTTGCCTTGAATCGGTTCTAATTTACAACACTTTTAAATCTGTTTAGATTGAGACAGAACGCCTTCACCATCTACCAAAAGCACCAAATGCTGTTTTCTTAGGGACCCCGCTGAGTGCAGAAGCCTCCGTCATGCAAGTTTTACAGCCTCTGGCTGAGCAGGATATTTCTTAGTGGGTCAGTGGGGGGTGAAGGGGTGCAAGTTAGCATGTGGCCTGCCAGGTGTTCAGTTTAACTGGAAGCCTGCTGGACACAGCTCCAGAGCAGAGGGCTCTGAGTAGAGCATCGTTTGTGACACTTCATTATTTTCTGCACATGGAAAAAAGCAAAGCATGCACAAGCCTTATGCATGCAAAATGTGCCAGATATGGTCGTTTTTTTTCTTCTTTGGCCCACTGTTCTGGCAAGGGCAAGGCAAAGGTTCTGACTTTGACAAATTAGAAGAATTTTGTGGGTATTACATCAGCTTGTAATGCGGCTACAAATGAACAATTATCACCCAAATGTTTTCCCTTTATTGAAGAGAAGAAGTTTCACAAAACAAGTTGAGCCACATTTGTTTATGTCCAGATTTGTTAAGAGATTTGTTAAGAGATTGTTGTCCAGATTAATGAGGTATAAATTAATGAGGTATAAATTAAAGACAACAGAAATCAGTAAATTATAACAAAAAAAAATTTAACAAAGAATTTTTGCTTGAATATCCAACATTTTCTACCATAAGTCAATGATTATATCAGTATTGAAACACATTAACCAAATTTAAAAATTAAAACCAAATACGCAGGTGATCTATTAAAATAATTCATTTTATCAAATGCATAAATATGACACTTTTTTAATATATAGAGACAGTGTTAGTATATTAAATGCATTGATTTTCACTTTAAATTTTAATTATGGCATTTCCAAATAATTGTCTGGGGTTTTTTTCTTGTATTTATTCCACTGCAATATTTTTTTGTACTACGTGCATTGGCTTTGGGAATTACATATTCATTTTCTATACATGGTGTGCGTCTCTTTCATACGGATATTTCAGGAATTTTTTTCCTTTATGTTTGCTGTCATGCACAGATGAGTTAATGCTGCTCTTCCCAAAGGGCTCCAGTGGGAAACCGTCAGTCAGACCTGGACACATCCGCACCTTTGTTCTTTTGTTAGATGCTTTAATGATGTTCCGCCGCATTCCTCCCCTAACTCAGTCCCTCTGTGGCCAGTTTGGTGGCCCCTGCCCTGTGCGCAATACATTCTCACACAGACACACACACACACACGTGTGTGTGAACCACAACATATAGAAACGACTGCTCAGACTGAGAAGCAGCAACTTACTCTCTAATGCAAACATATTCAAAGATAATTAAATGGAAACCGCAGATTTTATTGGGGGTGAACTTGAGTAGTAAGATGAGGTCAGGGTGTCTTTTTGTGCTGCTTTTAGTGTGAAGGAAACAGGCCTTATAACCGTGTTTTGGTAGCTTGCAAAGGTGTTTTTTTGTTTGAAAGTTGATAGCTGAGCATTAGAAGCCTGAGAGCTAACTCACAGCAGATTATCTCACAATTTGAAGGTAATTACTGAAAAACAGAGGATGCTTCATGCTAAAAAAAATGTCTCTGCTTAGATATTCAGGATTCCAGTTTTAAGGTGGATTCCAGCTGCAAGGCCAGGAAAGAGCGCACAGCATTCACCAAGGAGCAGCTGAGAGAGCTGGAGGCAGAGTTTACCCATCACAACTACCTGACAAGACTCCGTCGCTACGAGATCGCCGTCAACTTGGACCTCACAGAGAGACAGGTACCAGGCTTTTACTGCGATAAACAAAAAAAAGACAACACTGCATTGATACTTTTGGAATAAAAGCCTACACATCTAATTAAAAACAGTCTGATTAGACAGAAAAGAAGGGAAGAGGTATTAAAAAATGTCTTCCGTCACTAAGAGTATTTTAACCGAAGAGTGTTGTGGACATGACATAAGGTTGTGTTCTGAGACTCATTTAGAGCCATTCAAGCTTAAAACCAACTTAAAACCATCAGCTCGCCAACTGGTTGTGTTCTTTTTACCAGTTACAAAAAAATATAATGAATTAAAAAAATCAAAGAAAGAAACTTCTGTTTCTGACCTGGCAGAAACTCTGTACAATATACAAATAATCCAAAATCATTTACAAAATATCAAAACAATATTCCATTTGCTGCTTGATCAAGACAGTAGTTAACATTATACATATTTAAATGAGTGAAGATGTGAATAAAAATCCCTGCAGTGTGAAACTCAAAGGCAACTTTTCTAGGTAAAAGATTCAAACGTTGTCTTAAACGTCAGCTGAGCAAAGTTATCCACATTGAAATATTTGCTTAATCTTCAGGTATTTTCCAATCATCAAGTGTAAAATCAGCTGATTCCAGTCAGCAGCCAATATCTTGGTCCTACTCTGCTTTTCACTAGCTAAAAATATTAAGAAAAATATATTCAATTAACATAAAGTAAATAAAAAAGATATCCTAAAACATTTTAATAACCCCAAGGAGTAGAAGCACAAATCTTAGAAATTAAGTAATAGATTTTCAGAAAATATCAATATGAGTATTTCAGATTGTTTCAAATGATTTTGCAGTGCTCTAGAGTAGGTACTTCTAAGAGTTCAGTAAGTGTCAGAAACTCTCATATGAAACTACTGCTGGTACAAAAAAAAAAGACAAACATGGTTGAAAATGCCAATTACATAACTGTATAACTAAATTATTCTGTTTTTTTATTTTATTCATCTGAGTTCTGTTTATAATCTCTTGTGTAAGATAATTTTTCAGCCTTCGATTGCCCTGCCATGCTGATGCACGAGCGCAGATGCATCTGAATTACAATGAGCATTTTTTCCACAGCGGCTTTTCAGCCTGTGGTTTGGGCAGAATGACGTGCAGCTGTAATTTTCGGGACGCAGCTCCAGACTTGCTGAAACCGGGCAAAAACATGTGTCGATGCTGCTGGATCAGACCCCAGTCTGCCTGTCAGAGCCAGCGCTCGTCCTAATGAGGCAGTGACCACACACACGCTGTCGTCTGTTGCTTAATATCAATCCCAGCCTCCCTATTTAAGTATGTTTAAAGTTATAATGTTAAAATTGGTACAAGCATACTTTTAGTATACTTCATATATATGTATAGGTAGTACACTTTATACTTAGAATACTTAAAATATACTTACACAAATGTATGTATATTTGAAATATAGTAGGAAAAAACTCAGAGCCAGGTAACCAACCACACACAACTTCCCAATAACATGCTCAGGTTATTTGTGATTCTAAGGTGTGGTGAGTGGACACTATAATTTCTATGATTTATAAACTTCTTTGTTTTCTTTTAAGGACTTTTCAGTACAATAAACCAGTTTGAGATTTTGAGGCCCATTTTTTTCTGAAAACCTCATGGTACCGACTATTCAATAAGGTATAAAAATATATTCTTCCTCCTATTACTCTTTGAATTGATCAAACATCATTCAATATCCAATATATAATCCAGTGATAGAGCAGAGTATGCAGTGCAGAAAAGACACACAATGTATTGATTGGCAACTCTGCAGTGCATCTGATACTCTGAGAATTTTGAGCCAGAACCAGCAGTTGTGTTTTGGCAACTTATATTGTGCAAAAAAACCCCCCAAAAAACAAGTGATTTTTATACTTCGCTCTGAGATTTATGGGGGATTACTTGTCATTTTTTTTTTATTATTATTTCCAGTATGTTTTTTTTCTGACGGTCAGAAAAAATAATACTCCAAAACAATTGCAAAAATAATTAAAGAAGTCACATCTGTTGTGCTATGAAAACAATATCTGGTGTAGTTTTGTATTTTAGCTCCAATGAAGAGTTTTGCTGGAGACATTTAAGAATCGCATTGTTTGTAGTCATTTTATTGTGCTTGCTAATGTTTTTAAACTGCATACAAAAAGTCAAAATCCAAAGAATATTTAAAGAAGGTAAACAAATTAATCTTCTGCAGCTCAAACATGTATATCCAATAAGTGATCTAAAAATGTGGGGGTCATCATTATTTATCAGACATAAACCACTAAATACTGCAAAAAACAATTATGTATAATTGTTTTTATGTATAATAAATTATGTATAATAATAATATGTATACATATTTAATTGTTGAATAGTATATTCTCTAAAGCTTTTTTACTTTAATATTCTAGTGCTGAAATCAACTAATCAGTCTCCCTCTCCTGCTGTTAATTTTGCTTTCATGAACATTGAAAATAATCCTGCACTAGTTCATGTGTTTGCTGCTGTGGATTCTGCTCTGTCTTCTCGAATCCCCAGTCGGTTGTTGCAGACGGCCTCTTGTACAGGGTCAGGTTCTGCTGGAGGTTTCTTCCTGTTAAAGGAGGAGTTTTTATCTCCACTGTCACTACATGAGGGATTGCTGTAAAGTCGGTGACTCAACACTAACAGTAACTACGTTCTCATCCAGCAGAGTGAATGCTTTGTGTCAACAATTCAATGCAATCGGCTGGCTTTCCTCAGACTTTTTTTTTTTTTGTAATTGCTTTGAATATTCAGCTGAGCTGTTTGAAAACTAAGAGATCATTTAGAATGTGCGGATGATTGAATTGAATTTTATTTTAAGTGCCTCGAGATGACTTTTGTGGATATAAATGAAACTGAATATTCTTAGTGTATTTGTAGTATAATAATATTGATGTATTTTCTCGTCCCAGGTTAAAGTCTGGTTCCAGAACAGAAGAATGAAGTGGAAGAGAGTGAAGGGAGGACAATCTGCCTCGCCAAACGACCTGGAAAATGATGACTTGGACTCAGCCGCTTCACCCAGCTCTGAATGAAGGAGGCCATCACTGTAGAAAATTACACACAAAAAAAAGAAAAAGATGCAACTTGATCAGCTGGACACGGACACAACGCTTGTTTAACGTCTGTGGAAACTTGGCTGGTAGAAGCTTTAATTTTTAAGACTTCTTTTTTTTAAGTATCCCATTGGAAATAAAAGACTGAGCACAGCTTGTACTGTTTTCTGTTGTACATAGTTGATGTAACGAGCTGCGTTTTGACATTTTACTGATAAATACTCAGACTGACAGCCGCTCTGTTTTTGTACTGACTGTTTAAATATGAATGAAACTTGAGCTCGGCGTGGATCGGTGACAGACAGAAGCTTTTGGTGTCTCAATGACATATCAGACTGTGATTGTGTTTGAAAACATACCCTCTCCTTCCAGTATTGTTAGCAGGGCCTTTGATGCTTTACTACAACCACCTGGAAAGACTCTGACTGCACTCGTGTTGCCAAGTCCTAAGTGCCTCCGAGTCAGACGTTTTGTTTTGGGGTTTGTTTTTTTTTTTAAATAATTTGTCAGTTTCTTCTTTTGCTTGTAATTTTTTTCCTCTAACGCTTTTTTATCGCTCTTTTTATACAATTTGAATGCCATTGATAAAACACAGATGTTGACTTTTTCTGCAAAAAGAATAAATCATCTTTTGCAAAAACGATTTCTTCCATCTGCAGCGGCTCCTGAGTCATCAATTGAACACTTGGTACAGTGTGTTCTTGGCTGAACAATTCATTTGTGGACAGTTTGGTGAGACAATGAGAGCATCCATCGTTACAGATTTTGAAGTGGGATAAAGAGTGAGGCGAGGGCAGTGACTCCTCACGCTAGTGAGATTTCTTGAAAGATAGAACGGGACATGCATACACACTCACACCTAATGACATTTTAGAGGGACTAATTAACCTACCAGTCATGTTTTTGGACTGTGGGAGGAAACATGGGGAGAACCTACGCATCCGCCAAGGGAAAACATGAAAACTCTGTGCAGAAAGATCCCAGGCCAGGATTCAAACTCCTGCATCAAGACAACAGTAAAACCACGTCTGCTGCCGAGCAGCTCTGTTCTCAATCAGTCCAATTCATTCCAACAAATATAGTCAAATTAAAAACCAGTGACATAATAATCAATTGTCAAAGAGCACAGTCAAATACAATCAAATTCGGTTGACCATATGATGCCAGTTGGTAAAAAGATCAAAGTGAGCCCAACTGTTGCCTATAAGTCGTGAACTTGATGACCACCATAAACATCATGGATCCTCTAACAGAACCTCATGGACGGCAATCTGAAATGACCAGATATTGTACTTGGCAGGGAGCCAGGAGTAAACTCTATATGAAAGAAAACGGAGTTAACGACCGCATTAGCTCGATCGTAATCTAGCTGAGAAACGGCTATAAAGAGAAACACTGAACCAGTAGTACAATGATTGAGGAAAGAAATTGGTTATGATTGTATTTTACTTAAGAATATCAGAGGACAGGAGGTTGACATCAAATGCTCAGTTGTGTGGTTGGTAGCCTTTTAGTGCACAATTGCACACTTTTTTGAGTTGGGCAATTACATAAAATCCAAATAAAACATAAAAAGCTTGTTTTGCTTAGATTAATGTGACAAAATGTGAAAAGGTTTGGGTGGTCTGAAGTAAGTGCTTGCTAAAGGTTATGTTTTTTTGACAATTTTTTCTTTTATTTGTGACTTCTTAGCTTGCATACCTCATTTGAAACTAGCATCAATAACTCTCCCAAATAGACATTCAATTGTGTCTGTTAATAAACCCCCAATTTATTATATTTTTAAAAGTCAAGTCAAGTTTGTTTTCCTAATACATTTTAACAATTGAGAGAGTTCAGAGTGCTTTACATAGTAAAAACATAACACTGTAACAACTTATGAAACAAGCAATACACATTACATTTTGTCAAATGCTACCATCAAAATAATAATAATCATAATGCATAAAATATAAACAACTGTTCCTGTTCTTTTTGATTAAATGCAACTCTAAACAAATGGGTTTTTAGCCTTGATTTAAAGGTCAGTGTTTCTGTGGCTAGAAAATAAAATAAGGAAAGTGTTTCTGCTGCTAGAAAGTGAAATAATTGAAACAACACATTAGAAGTGTCCATTATTTATTATAAAAACTATCATTATACTTAATGAGGACAGTAACAAGAATTTATGATTTTCACCCACAGATCTTACAGTTGATAAAGTTTGTCCGTTAAGGCAGTAGTAGTGAGCGAAGTACAAGATGAGGAAGCCTCCTTGACTTTTATCAGCATAATTCTGTCACATCTTCCTCACTTAATGCCAAATTAAATAATCACATTCAGTTTTAGCACTTTTCATATGCAGCTAAAGAAAATTCCACAATTTTTTTTCTTTCATTTTCCAAGCAACTGAGCATTAGTAATGAATATGATTCAGACTAACATAAAAGAAATTAGAATTATGTTTTATTTCTACTAGCTAGGATATTGTCAAATCATGTGTTTTGTTAGGCTTTTGAGGTGTCATTAATCCCGTTGCGGCAATAGAAATGGAAATGTGTTTCAGTGGAAACAACGTAACGCAGCTGCTCGTGCAACCGCAGCATAAAAATGTCCACGAATGTAGGATTATTTTTAATTTAGTGTCACATGTGCCTGCCATTTCACTTAAATTAAATATTTGGCCAAATTCACTTGCAGCCTGTTTTAGGAATATTGCTGCCGAGTACTGAGGGTGAAGTCACCGCCTGCTTGGAACACTGATGAATGTTTTCTCATTGCTCTTTGCCCACAGAGACGTTCGTGTTCAAAGGAGAGGAGTTATTTCAAGAATGTTTCCTGCAGTCGGATCTGCTTTTATAATCAAATCTTGTGGAAAAAGGTCTTCTTCAACCTTACTTTGGATAAGGCGACTGTCCAATGGATAAAGCAAGTGGAGCGACGTTCTCTGGGCATGTTCGGACATAACTGCTGTGGATTTTAAAAAATCTGCACAACCTGGGTAAAATGAAGGTTTTTTTTAATATGACAAAATGAAATCAGAATGAATCATCTCAAGACTTTTTAAACATTTATTTTGACATTTTATCCTGCTAAAATATTAATTAAAAAAAAACCCAACCATATCCGTTTCAGGGAAAAGGCAATAACTAAAAAACTTTAATAATCTGGTTGTTAAAGTTTGAACATCTTTATACTTATGTTTTGTCGACGACCTTTTTGATTCAATTCCCTCATTCTATGAGGAGCCTGGTCACATTTGCTCACCGTATTTGTAAAAGTTCTCCCAGTCTTTCAAGACTGTTGTGAGGAGATCTGCCTTGTATCCTGTGGTGACCTCACACATTTTCTGATGCAAAACTTTAATCTTCTTGTTCTGCTTGAACTTCAAGTTCTCCTTCAGTTTTCGAGCAAACACCAGAATGTTTCGGGTCGAAGCAGACTGATATTTAAAACTGTTTACTATTTTTTTTATAAAAAGGAAAAAAACATTTAATTATACTAAATATCAGAAGTCTTCACAACAGGATAGCCTGTTGTTGGGGAGGAGGGAAAAGGGACAAATAATTCAGTTTCAGTCAAAACTGAATTATTTCAGTTTTGACTGGAGATTTTTTGTTGGGTCACTGGTTCAACTGTTCCTGTTGCTGTTCATCAGGTACTTTTTTTCCAACAAGAAAAGACAAACTGCTGGACGGGATCAAAGATATCCACATAAAGAAATCTAAATATGTCTTTGCAATGCCAATAAGAACCCCTGAGAGTTATTAATGGTACAACTATGCCTTTATGTCCTATGCAGCATCTGGCAACCTGGTGGAGATGTGCCTAATAGTTCTTCTTGCTGACTACATACCAACGTAACATAAATAGGATTCATTGTCGAGTCTTTGCTGAAACCTTTCTGTCCTCCTCTATTCCCAGACAGACATCATGGATATTTGGCAAAAGTCCCGTGTTTTTTTCTCTTTTTTTTTTTCATTTCTCAAGACACAAACAAATGCTAGTGTCATCGTGGCATACCTGTGTGTAATTCATTTAGAAGTTTTTATGATTATGGCTCACAGGTAAAGAAAACCTAAAATTATATGTCTCAGAAAATTTGCATATCACATTAGACCAATCAATCAAAAACTGATTTAGGCACAAATGTCAGGTTTCTGGAAAAAAATATAATCACAATTAGACTTCATAAAATATTACAACTGAAAATGGAAAATGCTGTGTTTGATCTCATGTCGATGTCTGATATTGGGAGATTATAGGGCCCCTACCATATCCCGGACCCACAGCGTGGGTCATACATGGTTCTGGACTGTGACTTCATAGAACACTCTTTGCACAATGAGAACATTTTGTTGCTCCCTTCAGACACAAATATTAGCAGTTTATGGCCCTGAACCCATATAAATTCAAGATGAGGTGAAATTGCATGCAGGATGTTGAGGCATAAGCAAGAATAAATTCTGAAATTATTGTGCAATCATCACAAAATAATGACCAGCTTTAACAACAGTTTCATAATGTTTATTATTATACTTTTCTTATGGAGGACACTAACTCTAAGTAATGTTTAATGTGATATGCTGCAACCTGTAACTCCAAACAACACAGCTTTGAAAGATCTTTTTTATGCCCCATCGTAAGACGATATATGAAACCAGGCTTGGCTTGAAAATTGGATATGTGTTGTTCATACTGCAAAAGTTTAAACACTGATAAATTATCGGCAAAAAAAATCATATATTCATAGCCTAAATTTAAGGATTTGCAAATGATTTTGCAACTGTTAATGTTTTACTGTCACACAATTTATTTTCAGAGAAATTGTACAGTCCATTTGTCACATAAATTAATAATTACTTTTTAACTGATAACCTGTCATTTTAGTAGCAGTGTTCAGAAATGCTTGATCCGCTGTGTAAGTAATATTAGAAGAAGCTGTTAAAACTTTATTGACGCTGTAAGGAAACAAGTTTAACACGGATCAACTACTTTACAAACAGATATGTGAAAAGAGACGCCTTCGTTTCAGCCTCTTTGGGTGTTTTGGCAGAATCACATCACCGCCGAATTAAATCTAATCCATGAGTCTGACCACCCCAGCGCCTTTTAAAGAAACCTCCGCAGCGAAATAACAACATTCCAGCCTCATTAGTTTACACTGCTGATATTAATACTATCATTACAATTGGACATGGTTTATTTGTACTACTATTACCACTAATACAATAATAGACCCTAATAGAGGTTGAGTGAGAGGGTGGAGGACCGGACTGACTTGGAGTCGTTCCACCTCCAGCAGCTGCAGCGGGGGCCCAAGCAGGGGTCAGGCGTACAGTAACACTTGACCCCGACTCTGCTTGTGTGTACGTGTGCATGGTCAAACCCTCCCATCGGCTCCAGTCCCTGCAGACCAGCAGAAAGGGCAGTAACCTCTGAAGGCTTTGTTTGGCTGGCCGGATTGGGAGCATAGGCCCACCATTGTAAGTCTGGGGACTCCTCAGCTCCAGCTCTTGTTTTCTTTGGGAAGCAGGAAATTGGATGACTGGCTACCTGCTACAACAACATCCTGCACTTGAGAAGCCGTCTTTTCACCCATACCCACCTATTATTTCCTTTTTCCATCATACACAAGTGGTCAGCCAACAAGGCTTCTCTTTTTTCTTTCGTTTTTTTTTCTTTCTGGTCCAGCTAGCGCCATGCGTGGGTTTGTCTCGGTTCCACTCAGGTTGAGATCAAATTGGCCCCATCCAGATGCTTCCGTTAAAAATAGGGTTTAGGGGCCGAATGCTTTTAGCTTTTTGGAGCCTGACTTCAACTCAGCAGGTTAATGGCTCTTTGTGAGCTGGCTGAAATGATAATGATGATGTTACAGCTCTGTCAGTGCTTCTTCAGGTCAGTTTAGTCCAATTAGAATCGTCTGCAGAGACCACTTGTTGCTGCAAAAACATTCTTGAGGATTATAGAGATGTCCAGAAGAACTGTGTGAGCGTTGATGGGAGTTTAATCAGATCTGACCTTGTTGACATTTCACCTCGGTTTAAGACATTACAATCATTTCGTCATTGGATGGATTTTGAATCTTCGTGAGTTCCTCAAAATTACACCACAGCTGTGACTGGGAAACTAGTATTCCTTGCATGTAACTCTACAGTGCTTTGCAAAATGACTTGAAATTCAAGGTATTTTACTGGAATTGCATGTAACAGAAAGTAGAAATGGTAAAGTGATATGAAAATGATTTATGGTTGTGAGAATATGAATAGCATGTTTATATCCAACCCTCTTTACTCTTATATCCTTAAAAAAATCCAGTGCGACAATATCCTAAGCTGTGAAATTCTTACAGAACATTGCTTAATCCATCTGCTAACAATGGAAAGAGTATAGCACAGCTGCAAACTTAAGAAAACATGGCCACCCACCAAGTAGGCTGGGTAAGGAGAGCATCAATCAGAGATTCAGCCAAGAAGTCCACGGTTCCTCTAAAAGAGAAATTGTTGACAGGACAACTATTAGTTGTGAACGTCACACATCTTCCTCTGTAAAGAACAGAGACAAGAAGGCAATCTTTGTTAAATGAAAAGCAGAAGAAGTCGAGTTTATCAAAAGCCATGTAGGAGACGGAGCAGACCCATGGCCAGAGGCGCTCTGAAAAATCAAACAATGTGTGCTGCCAAATCCGGACGGTCAGATGTTGTGATGTGGCCCTCTAGATTCCAGAAATTGAAACATCAAAATTACAGGGGGTTCAAATATTATGTTATCAGTTAAATCCCAACAGTTTCATCTGTATTCTGTCAACTTACATTAAGGTGAAAAGATCTTTAATATTGTTTGATCTCACCAAGTTCTCATAGAATGCAGAGACAGCAAATTATTTGTATTTTAGCAGTTTGTTAATAAGTCATTTTATCAATACGTTCTGCCACAATCATCCCCTGATGAGAATCACGATCACGATCTGGTCTGAAATGAAATGAAAATGACCAGACTTAGAGGGTTAAAAGCAAATGGATGAAAAGCAACCATTTAACAAACATGCATATGTTCCTTGCACCGTTATTCCTTTTGCAAGGTGATTTATGTTTAAATTTTACTTAAACGTTTACGTTTAATGTCCTTTCTGAGCTTAATTTGCAGTACAAATTGCAAATTAAAAAGTTCACCTTTTGGCTACCAAAGCATAATCATCAAAACACCATTATGAATTATTTACAATATTCAACTACGTCGCTTTGAAATTTACAACAATTTCCCAAAGTTTTGATCTGGTTTCCTCAGATTGCTCACCCAGGAGAAAATTTACTTGGAAAACTCAGAACCCTGATTTTGCTCCAGCAGCTCCTGTAAAAAGATCTTGATGGATTGCCAGAGGTGTGAAGGTCATCTTTACAAGCGTTCACAATTGAAATTAAAGCATGTCCTTCTTCTACTGGGCTCCGTCCATCTGCAGGCTGTTATGACATCCCAAAGATGGAAGCTCTTTGTTCACATCAAAGAGTTTCTCTCTTTAAAGAGCTTATAAAAGAAGAAGATGTTGTAGTGGTGGTGTAAGACACAAAGGTTCTTGGAATGATACTGTAGGAGCTCTGAGGACAAGACTTTGCATAATTTAGCTTTTTTTTAGACTTGAGCTATATGTTGCACCGTTTTCCCTAATAAGTCTCTAAAACTTGACAAATATGTCTCAACATTAAACGCTCCCTTTCTGCTTATCCTATTCCTCATTTTAAACCTATCAGAAGGAATCTGCCACAGATATCTGTCTCACCTCACATTAGTCTTCAGTAGCTGTTTTTTGTCAAATAAAATGATACCCAAGAGAAACTCAGCAGGGTAGTTTTCCCTCTTTTTTCTTCCACACTGCTCTCCACGCTGGTCCCATTTTCAGATTTTCTTGAGAGATCTGAGCTCACATCCTCTCTTTCTCTTTGCCCCGCATTGTTATTTTAGGCCACCTGCAAGCCCATTTCTTTCTGTTGTGTGTGTCAGTTTTTTGAGTCTGTAACACATGTAAAACAGAAACGTCAAGAATCGGAGGAGGAAACGTGCGTTGCCTTCCCCACATCCTCCCAAGACGGCTGTTGCGTTGAAGGAGGGATGCAGGCAGCGCGTGTTTGCATGAGTGTCATGTCAGAATGAGCCCGTTCGCATGTGTGTGAGCCTGCATGTCAGATCGCGTACCTGCGTGGAAGCGAACAAGCCCGGTGAGTAAAGCCCTGTGTGAAATGGTCAGTAATGCAGCTCTTCTATGTTCATCCCTCTTCCCAAGCCTCTTGTCTCCGGTGATTAGCGGCTCCTCTAGGAGTTATAAATCTTCGATTTCCATTCCACAATCAGCTAGGATGGGCCAAAGCTGAGGAGCTACACAGCATTAAATTATGTGAGACTTCCTGCGAAGGCTTTTTTGGATGAAGCATCTCGAGCAAATTGGATACCGAAGCCTCAAGCTCTGTGGGTCTGGTCTAGAGCTCCCACTGATTGGAACTCTGACCTACTGTGTCCTGCCTTGTGTGGGAGCAGGAAGCGTAGAAGCATTTTAACTCTGAAAATCATCACACAAATGACTAATCAATCACAGTGTTTGCAGACCAAACTAAACATTAAAAGCTTTGTTCACCTGAAAGAAGAACGGGCATAAATGCTTAAGAATTGGTATGGATTTAAACTCAACTGAATGTCTGAGTCCGCGAGACATACGCAGACAGATCAATAACAGACAGTGATATTTTTTTTTCTAATTTTAATAACTTGCATAACTTTTTATGTAGCTTGCTCATATTGTCTCAAATGTGCACGTCGATTTTCAAAGACGGCTTTGTACTTCATCACTCACTATCTGATCAATAAATTTCCCAGTTATTGGGTAATAGCTGTGTAATATTATTGTCCCTAAATTCCTGGGATTTGGATTTCTAGCCAAAGCTTTTAGACAAAGGATTACAGAGGGTTTTCAACCACAGGTGTGGTCATTAAAAAGATTCCCATTTTCTAACAATGAGCAACCTGTGTGAGGTAATGCCCTCCATAAAAACCTGGCAACAGCAGCAATTCCCCCCTCCTTTCTGTCTTTCTTTTCTCCTTTCCTTTTTTGTCTGTGTGTCTGCTACATACCCAAAGCAAATTTAAACATAATTTCATGTCAAGTGCAGCCTCACTGCTAAAGTTGTAATGCTCCACTGATGAATGTAATGTGTTGGGCATCACCTTGATGCTAAGACAACAATTCAGAGTGCTGCACTGCCAGATAGGACACGTAAAACAACAACTACCAGCATATACTCAGCATATGATTTAGAACAGTACGTTTTTAAAACTGAGGCTTCTATGAAAGTTCATAACCGTCTGCCGCTTGAGTTTAGTAAAAAAAAAGGAGCTGCACATATATTTGCATAGCTAAGGTCTGCAGATGTGAATGCAGTCAAACAATAAGTCGTCTGGCTCATATTGAGGATGTACAGACTCTCCGGCTCTCTATGTTTTAACGACTCGTGAAGTCCAGACTGTGACTGTGTTCACCTGTGCCAGTGCACTCAGCCTGGCCTGTGTCCACAGCTGCTCTGAGAAGGAGCAGAAGTAATCTCAGCCAGTGCAAGCCAGGATTTGTCGTACCCCCACCCCAACTGTCATCCATCCAGTCCAACCCACCGTCTATTCATCTCTCCCTAGTTGCCCATCTCTCCTCCCCACAGTCAAACTCCCACCGGCCCTTACGTCTGGCCTTTAAGAGCCTCTGCCATTACAAATTGTACTTGTGCTTGCCTACTTCATGAGTGGGTGTGTGTCCATGTTGTGTCTCTGCAGGTGTGTGTGTGTGTGTGTGTGTGTGTGTGTGTGTGTGTGTGTGTGTGTGTGTGTGTGTGTGTGTGTGTGTGTGTGTGCAGAGTGTACTATGTCTGGGAACCTGGCGTTTGTTATTCTCTCTACAGTCACACTGTCTTTCATCAGGGCCCGTCCTCCAGCCCACAGACTCGGTATACAGTTTCATAGTCCTAGGCCCCATGTCTGCTTGAGCACGTGGGTGGATGAATTCTAACACATGGGAACCTTGGGAGCCCACGCTTTGCTGGAATAATAGCGGACCTGTCAGTATCAGGGCACTGGAGGAGGACGAGACGGCAAGCGGAGGTGATGTCACAATCATTCACACCCACCCACACTTCATCCCTCCCCACATCCTCCCAGCTCCTTGGCTCCTGGTCATTCCGATGCACGCTAACAGGAGTGTCGGCAAGAAGAAAGATTATTGTGGTGCAGAAAAGATTTCCTTCATTGTCTGTTTCTTACTTCTTGCGCTGCAACATGTGTGTTAAACGCCGATATATTCAAAAGTACTGAAAACGATCCACACGAACCCACCAGACACAAGTCATTCTTCAAAGTAACTTGGGCCGTTTTATTCTAATTTTGTAAGCTATAACAACCTGTAAAGATCAATTCTATCTGAAGGATCTGAGCAACACACTTATTAAAGATGCACTTCCAGCAGTGATGTTATTGTATTAATGTATTGTAAATGAACACATTGTTTTTTTTTTGTTATGGTAGGCACAGATGTCTTATCCTCATCTTTCCTATGCTTTAGCAAGGTTCCCAAGTCAGTTAGAAGAGAAACAGACCCACAGCTCTATCAATTTTTTATTGCTCTAAAAAGTGTGATGAGGTGCTTTGACACAAAATATTTAAGTTATATTTCTATAAGATAAGCCCACTTTTTTTCTTAATATACTTTCAGTTGTGACTGCATAAGTTTACAATTAATAGTAATCAATTAATTATTAGCAATGCTATTAATAAAGTCTGAAATAAATGATTATTTTTTTCAGATTGGGATTTATCAAGTGTGGCTCAAACCCCGAAGATGACAGAGAACTTGGTCAGTGAGAAGCCATCTACCTACTCAAAGGAAAAAAGATTGGACCGCAGTCTGCCTCCCGTCCAAGAAACCTTTAAGCCATTTTTTTATAAGACCTGATCTGACTGGGGTATGAAAGCCGTTCCACCCAAAGCCTCCACTTTATAGGTTAGGTTATATTGATTTGTTTTTATTATTTGAATATTCTGCACTGCTGAACTTGTGAAACATTACTAATTAAGAATAAGTGTACATTTTTTTAGAGAGGTTATGGATCTTCAGTTATTTAAATCACCTTTAACCTTAATTCAATGGTGGCAACATTATCTTGGTGCATTGTTGATGCATTTATAGGAGGTTTTTAAAGGTTGCCTTAGGGTCAAAGTTACCAAAACAACAGCCCTGGGACTCCGCATGAGTCACTAAATAATGGCCCAAAGTCAAGAACAAGTTTCAAAATAGACAAGGAACAACTTTTGATTGATACGATCTGTGAAACCTAGTTGACCTCTAAACTACTAAGTTTATATTTTGTATTCATTTCAAAGTTGAATTCAGGCTAAACCTTGAATGTCATGTTTTGGCTGAAGACCACTAAAGAAGACCTGACTCCTTTGATTGTATTTTAATTCAAGTTAGTTTCAACTCAAGCTAGTCTTTTCAAGATATCATCTAAATAACAATCCAAAAAGAATCATAAAGTTCTTTATCCAACTTTAGAAAAAAAAATGCTTCTAATAATAATGCTGCCAAGATCCTGGATTACGTGTTAAATTTTCTTTTAAATGAAACTTCCATAGTGTTCAAACTCTCTCAAAGTAGTTTCTACATCCGCATGCAGGACAGTGCTGAAGCCTTCAAATGCTTTTGCAGGTCTTTATGTGCACCCTGTATGTTCTAAATCCCATTTAATTCCCAGAGGGTAAGGCCTCTCCAGCTGCACACCACTTGCACGTCTAGTGGATAGCAGTCTGACTTCCTGTTACACCTCCTCCTCACCGAAAGAGAGAAGCAACTTTAGCCATATGTGGGCAGCTGATCATCTGGCTTTTCTACATGTTAGCAAGTTGGCAGAGGGAGAAAAACAAAGCTGGAAACAATATCTTTTCAAGCCTTACAGAGCTGGGAAATAACTTCTGTTACATCTGTCTGTGTCTTTTTATCACATCTCAATATCTCTTTCCATTCTGTTCATCTTTTTTGTAAAAAAAAAAAAAGAAAAAGCAGGCAACACAATACTGTTAAAGTGTAGGTGGTGCTCATGGATAGTCACTGGAGACTTTTTGGAGGCTTGGAGTCAGTGAAAGGAAAAACAGGGCAGTTCCCAGGGGTAGACTGGAGAGTCCAGAGAGGCGACATCACACACCAGGTCCAGAAAGTGAGGGAAGCTATCAATCAACAGAGGCCCACAGGAGAAGGAGAAAGTAGCTGCTACCAACTGATCTCTGAACTTAAATGCTGGATGCGTATGTGCCTATTGTTTGGTCCACGGCCTCATTGTGTTGTGCTGGTACCTTCCACACCCTCGGTTTTCAGTGAGAGTCGGCACCTTCAAACACTCCCAGGAAGAGGGATCTGTGGGAAGGAAATGTTAAAACCTTTTCTATTCATACACGAAAGTGTTTGAACCAATTCAGAGCAAATCAGCATGATCTTTGCAACACTTTATAGATAATAATGTAATTAGCCTAATATTTAAACCTACTGTTTCATCTCCTTTTTCTATTTCTATATCGCCAGCGTTGTTTGCAGCACATGAACAGTATGGATTATTCCAATTATTCCATGGGCAATTATTCCTATTGCCCATGGACCAATCAAGTTTTACCTTAAAACCGATATTAGACATGAGTAACACTGATTATCTTCTTATATTGAATTATACTTTGAGTAACAAGTAAGCATTTAAACTAAACGGTTTAGAAGGAAATATGGGCAAAGTTATTGATTTAATAGTTAAACTACCCTTGTCTTCCACTGAAAAAACAACCACAGGCTTGAGAGCATCAAACTGGATTAGAGGAAGATGGCCGCAGAGAAAGATGAATCAAATTTTCTTTTTCATTATTTGAATGGCCGGATGTGTGTGTGGTATAATGGTTAGAGTTATCTTGTGCTGGGAAACTCTTGGTGCTAACCGTTAATGTGGATGGTATCTTCTACCACATGCCCAAGGCCCTGTTGGAACCCATGGAAACCCATTTGATGGAAACAACATTTGCTGATGCTGGAAAATAGAAAGTGAATTCTGCCACAAATAGAATAGCTCATGAACAGTTTGAGGTGTCCACTGGGCCTCTATTTTCCTCAGCTCTTAGTTCAATCAAACCTCTCTTAGCCATGGTGAACTAACAAATCTGATTCATGGAGACCCGACCTGAAGACTAACAGTAATTTAAGGATCTGCTGTTGACAACTTGGTGCAGATACAAGAGCAAACCCCACATAGCTGAATACAGTTGAAGTAATGAAAAGCCAGGTTGGAGGCAAAAGGAAGATGGACACACTATTGGGCAAATAATGACAATGTTTTGCCTTGTTGGTGTATAAAAACAGAGAGGAGAATAGTTTGAGTCCCGTCATTCAGACAAGGTTTTTTTCTGTTCTTCCATAAAACACTGTGGCAGTAAAAATGATAAAACAGCTGAAAAGTTTCAGACAATTCATTTTCTTGTAGAACACAGAAATAGCACAGCTTGATCTTTTTTGTTTGCCTCATTACTTCTCAGGGTCATCTAAATTAAAAGAGATAAGAGGTTCATTGTGTCATCACTAATCCCTTCAGCAAAGTCTTTGATTGAACTTGTCTGTGTAAACTGACAGCGTGTTATGCTGATCAGCAGGCAGTGTGGATGTAACCTAAACAACCTCAGCATAACCTCTCCGTTTGTTTGACTGTTTACTCTGGGCAGGTTAGCTGCCTACCACTAACGGCAACACGGGCCATCACTATAGACCATCTGTGGCCACGGGTCAATGTTGACTTACTGCTTTCCTAACATCTCTCGGCTTCCCCCAGAGAGGTCCTGTTCAGCTAGCAGCAGCCGCACAAATGTGGTTTATGAGAAAATACGTTGGCTGTCAGTTCCGAGTGGAGTAATCCATTGGAAACTAAAAATACCACCTACCTGGAATAATTTAATGTTTTTCTTGGCCAATATATCCTTGAAAGATTGGGTTTTTATATTAATCAGTTCTCTATTACAGCTTAAATCTGTGGAGTGTGTGTGAATGTTGCGGTGCACAGTGAGAACCCATCGATGAAAACCGAGAACATTTATGCAGAAAGGTCTCATACAAGTAAGTCCTACAACTGCTAAAATTTGACCCCACTTCATTATTGTTTACAGTCGGTGAAGAATGAAGTTGCACTCGATGTCTTGTTTAAAAAAGCTTTCATGTTTCCTTCAGTGGTTCTTAGTGCAGCGCCACTGAGAACCAGGAGGGCGTAGACAAGAGGTAAACAAGAGGCTCAAAGGGTTTGATTTGATTGACACTGCAGTTTGAATCCTCCAATAAACAAAAAACATCTGTAATATCCCTCAATATATTATGTTAGTTTTTGTCTTGTTTGTCACAGGAATTAATCCAGCTCACCTGCAAAATATTTTGAAAATTATACACAATGCATATAAATTAGTAAAAAAAAACAGACCAATAGAGTCATATTTTAATGGAAAAAGCTTAAAAACATGTATCTATGTAATATATAGTGACCAGTTTATTTTGTTTTGGGTTTTTTTAGTATACATTTACTGTTTTTTAAGCTTGCAAAGTATCTAAAAATATATCAGAATGTGGGCACAGCAAAAGAGAAATGTATACGAGGAAGTCTTTGTGAAAGCTTTTACATTCTGAAGTTATGGCTTTTTAGGTAATCTCCTAAGCCCTAAACACTTCCTACTGTCAGACTGTTGATTATTACGGCCATTTAACACCACATCAAAAACTCTGGTGTATTAACCAGATACATGCTAGAATCTTAGGTACCAGCTGGTGTGAAACCAGTGGAATGTATCCTTTTTCATAATCCCCTCTCACAGAGGACAGACCCTTTCTTTCTGCAAAAACACCATGTGAAGCCTAAGTACAAAAATGCCACTGCCATGCTATACATCATCATCATCAGCTATTCACAATCCAACAATCCGACATCATCACCCTGTCCTCTTCCATCATCTTGCTTCCATTGGCCTGCACAGGTCTCTACAAATAGGTAGCCAGACAGGAAAGCTACCCTTACAGCCAGTGCTTTGAGTTTGCCTATGTCTGAAGGGGAAGTTGGTGTCCACAAGTGTAGACTACCTCGGCTGTAAACCAATTCCTGCCAAGCTATCGCCTTTCAGCCCCCCAGTCCCTGAGTTATTACAGCACGGCTGTTCACTGCAGCGGCCTGGCCCTGCTGGGGTTCAGGACTCAGCTCTGCAGTCAGTCACTTCACCCCTGAAAACACCCCCAACCAAACAGCAAGCTTCCGCCACAGGTGTCTCAGACTTTCTTCTCCTTCTCTTGTCAGTCTTTTTCCCCTTTTGCCTTGTGCTTTAGTTTCCTCTCGTCTCCCCGCTTCACCCACCTCCCAAACTCTTCTTTCTCTCGAGGTTCTTGTGGCCAGAGCAGATTGTTCTCATTTAGACTGGTGAGTTCTTTCCATAATATCTTCCTATAGACCCCCAGAGCTAGCTCGTTGTCCATCTCTGTCACACAAGAGCACGCAGACGCTCCTTCCTTATTAATCCTTTGGGTTTTACAAATCTGAGCAGCTGGCTTGACCTGTGGATCTCTGAGGATTTTGAATAAGTTAGAAGACTTTGCTTGAAAAAAGGTGAAGGAGGTAAAGGTCATCCTCAACACAAAAGACATGTGATAAAGGTGTGTCTTAGGTAAATTATACCTTTCCTTACCATTTCCATCACTGTTACCCTCTCATTCTCTAACACTTAGGTCACACTAAAAGTCACTTAAATGTGCAACTGATCAGCCATGAGCTTTCCCAGTAAAATGTGCAAACAACCGTCATACAATCATTTGGTTAAAATTACAGTTTAGTGGTCGTTTTATAGTATTATTTGTCTCAATGAAAAAATAACTATATGAAGAAATGTGCAAGCTTAGCATAAAACCTAAGTCACAACTTAGTATTTGTATTATTTTGTTACATGAATGGAGTAACCATGTCTAATTGCAGTCAAATCGAAACAGGATTATTTAGATCAGAATCTCTAACACCAGGCCTTCAGAAGCACTGACCTGCAACTTTTGGATGCATCACTGTTTCAATAATCCTGAATCAAAAGATTCTTCATGACTGGACCATTCTTCATGACTGAAAATTCTCTCCAGATACCAACTGCACCAGCAGAGAATTTCAAAAGGATCCATGGTGGATTGCATGTACGAAAAAAAAAAAACAAATTAGTGCCTCGTTCCATTGTGGTTTTTTGCATCAAGATTGGATTTATAGTCACTTGTGAAAATATTTAAACCCATCAAACATTTTTACATTTGTAAAATTAAAGCCACAAACATCAGTTGTTTTTTAATGGTGGTTATAGGTGATAGATTAAGAAGTGGGACAATATGAAGTACAATGTGTTTATCATTTAATTGTAGTATGAAAACAAATGTTCTGAGTTCTGTGGAGA
This sequence comes from Micropoecilia bifurca, assembly GCA_903067075.1. Taxonomy (NCBI): domain Eukaryota; kingdom Metazoa; phylum Chordata; class Actinopteri; order Cyprinodontiformes; family Poeciliidae; genus Micropoecilia; species Micropoecilia bifurca. The sequence goes on along the minus strand of CAEGAF010071533.1, from coordinate 28,253 downwards.
AAGCCATGCACAATACCCTAAACACATCCTCTCCAGAATGGAACATGGCAGTGGGAGCATGATGTTGTGGGGAATCTCTTCTTCAGCAAGTACAGAAAACCTGGTCAGAGGTCGAAGCTAAGTGCTGGACAATCCCATGTTTAGGATTGTTAACAGCAAGCCAATGATCCTAAACACACGTCCACAAGAGGACGATTTAAATCAAAGCATGTTAATGTTTTAGAATGGTCAAGTCAAAGTATGTACCTAAATTAAAATATGAATATCTGCCAAGACTTGATAACTGATTATTTTGGAGGTTCTACCTCGAACTTGAATGCATGTTTGAGGTATTTCAAAAGGAAGAAAAATAAAATATTCAAGTCTCTGTATGTGGCGTAGACCCCAAAGGATTAGAAGCTGTAACCACAGTGAAAATTACTGACTTGTACAATTTTTCTCTAGGTTCTCTAAGAGACGGGATGTGATGACATTCCAAGGAGTATTAATAATCATGCATGTTGAATTTCAGGAGTCATATCAGTTTGTGGGGCTACCCGTAGGTAGTCACTAAAGCTCACATTTGCAAATTGGAGCTTCTTTCTGACGCAACTCAAAGAACGTGAGAAAGTGCAAATGTGTCCAACATGGTAGCAACACCTCTCCCTCAGCTGGCCTGCTGAGTGGGAGGCCATGGTGTTTGTGTTGTGTAACTACCATTGGTGAACCAAAGCAGCACCAGAAGTAATAAAGTCCAAAGATCACAGCCTTACGCTGAATATTTACCTTAGACTAATCTGACCATGGTTTATATCATCCGGGCTCTGGGGATATGAGAGGATGTAGAGCAAGGCCACCTTTGCCTGACTCTTTGCAAAAACCAGTAGACACTTTAAGGGAAACCTGATCAGCAATAAAAACAAGTATGAAGTCAGATCTTTATTTTAGGTAGTCAGCGGGAACACATATCTATGATATCCAGAGGAGAGGAGACAGAAGGGGGAAGGAGAAGGGGAGGGAGGGCAGCTCCGACTGCACCCCTCCCACCCCCCCATTCCATCCAGACCCTCATCCCCCAACCTCCACCCACTCCTCCATATTTCTCTCTACTGAGTTGTTTTCTGAATTCCAGCCAGGAAAGTTTAATGGCTGTGGAATTTGGACAGGAAAAAAGCGGCGCTGGAAGTTTCAGAGGAAGTGGGGATTTGTGCCTCACGAAGGCAGCACCTCTGTTTGTGTTCTCCCGGCCTGACAGAGAGAGAGAGAGGGAGAGCAGCGGACAGTGGGAATGAAAAACCGAGGAAGAGCGTCAGAGAGCTTTTCCAGCCAGCAGCTCAGGCCCCATGGGGAGGCAGACCTCAGACAGACAGGCCACGATCATTTGACCTCTCAAACATGTGACTATGCATAGAACAATGCACAGACACACCGCCTGACACACTCCCACTCACTGGCCAAAGATGCTCAATTCATGCACATGCACGTACAAGTGTAATCGGACTTGCAAACTGGAGACGTGCACTAAACCACTTGAGCGCACACACATACACACACACCCGCAGATGCCTTCATACTCTTTCTGTATCCCTCCTTAATTTCTGCAAGCCAAACACATACCAGCTGTTTTTACAGACATAAGATTGAAATCTTTTTAAATAATATTTTTTTGACAAAAATATCAGAAAGAAGGAAAATACAACTGTTATGTTTATAATCTGCCAAAGCCTGACGCAGGAAATAACTGGCAGAAAATTATGAATCACGCTGTCCTTCCACAACATAGTTCTGAATTCATGGTAGCTGGGGTTGCAGATTAAAAGAGCCATAGCATGCAGTTCCTAACATTCACTTCTGTGAGACGAATGGTATTTTTTTCTTAGGGTTCCTGGCAAGGTGTCCAAATGCATCCAGAGCTTTTGACATGTGCCATGTTTTTGGTGTGTTATCCTCATCATGCTATTACCGTCATCAAACTCGGATGGTCTGAAGTTCTGCTGTCTTTGTTGTGATCTGCTGTCAATGTCAAACGCGGTTCACAATCCTTGATTTCCCTTTAAAATTGTATGAGCATATTGTTTGATGACTATATGTCAAGTTGGTTTAATTGGTGCGTCAACCTTAACTCCCTACTCTGCAGAATAGAGGGTCACCAGGCCCACCAGATGGAATTTTAAGCTGATCATGGCTGTAATGAACATATGTAGCTCACATAACAAAAGCATGACTTGAAAGAGGCTTTCATTTGCTATCCTGCCAGGTATGTTGGTGTATCAAACTGTTGTGTGGGTTTGACACTGAGGAAATAAAGTAGATCTTGAAGAACACCAAGTCAGCTATGGACGTGACGTTACACTGACGTAACTGAAATGTGATTGTCATCTGATGGAAATAATAGAGGCTGGTGGTCAAGAGAAGACTCAAATGGGGAAAGACCACTGACCACGCAGCAGAGGGCGACTTCTAGATTCTGATTCACTTACTTGTTCAAGGATGAAAACCAGAACTTCATGCTTCTCTCACTCCCAGGACTGAACTGAGCTTATTCCTTACTCAGGAAACAATTGACAACTATGATTCCTCTAAAGATCTTATCAAATCCCACGCAGCTGAGAAACATTGAAAGTGGTTGAACTGTTTTTCTAGGGACCTGGGGAGGTTTTTAAAGAAACTAGCAAAAGCCTAGGAGAGGCACAGAACAATTGTCAAAATAGTAGTAAACCCTTCGAGCAAGAAGTGCTAGAGTTTTCACAATGTCTGATGTAAGAATAGTCAATTTTATTGCTCTTTATTTCTCAACGGGCGCATTCACACACTGCTGATGGCAAGCTACTGAACTGTCCTTGTCTTTACCCTCGAGGTTCGTCTCCAAACCAAAACACTGTAGGTAAATGGAACTTCCCCTTTTGCTGTTGATAACAGAGACAATTTAATAGCATAAACTTTCCAACAACAATTTCTTGGCTGCTGTGCACAATCCACAAACTTTTCTCACAGGAGATTTCACTGGAACTGCTTCCCGTTAAAGAGAAGCTATAAAAATATTTGGCTTCAACTTTTGCTTTGCTATTAAAAATAAACATATCCACGAGCCAATTTTATACAGTGCCTTGCAAATGAACTTTTCAGTAGTTTTTTTTTCAAGTTACCACAACAAACTACCAATAAAATAAATACCAATGAATTGGTATATCATATGGGATTATATTTAATAGATAATCACAAAGTGCTACAAAACTGTGAAATTGAGAAAAAATAATCCATTGTTACAATCAACAGATTCAAGCAAGGCCTGTAGAGACATATTCTGCAAAACATTGATTGCCACACTTTTCAGATTTTTTTCTTTCTTATTATAAAACAAGTCAAAAAACCTGTATCCTTCCACTTCACCAACATGACCTACTTTGGTTTGGTGTATCACATGAAATCCCAGTAAAATGCACTGAAGCTTCTGGTTGCTATGTAACAATGTATGAAAAAGTTTAAGTGAAACAAATACTTTGCCATTTTCTTTGTGAATTATCTCTTCCAACACCAATGTCCATTAGTTCTTTGCATGACTGTCTTCCCACACATCCACAGGACCGTGACTCAACCACGTCATTGGGATAATGGCTGTACATCTGCTCAGCTCCCCATTCTTCATCTCACACCTCTCCAAACTGAGCCCAGAGACAGATGGGTAGACATGGGAGCAGACAGGCCAGGCGCCCTCAGCCAGCCAACCAACCAACCAACCAACCAGTCAGTCAGTCAGTCAGTCATTCCTGGAAACAAGGCCTTGATACCGGAGACAACTGTATCCATTACACACTTGCACTTTTCCTTGATCCCACATCATGGCACCAGCTACCAGGGGATTCTGTAGCACTTCTTGAGACTCACACAAAAACACAGACTCACACACGTATGTTACATACTCCGAACATGCAGAGAAAGGCAAAATAACTGATGGGGACACATTTAACCATCATCACTCGCTGAGCCACTCAGCAGAACACTCAGTAAGAAGAACCTTTATCAGTGAAGAAACTAGAGCATGTGTTTGTCTTTTGTGTTTAATCAATCATCACCTGCATCCACCGGAGAGTGGGAGACCTTTGTGAGATAAGCCCTACTTTCTTAAAGCTGACCCATTGTGTTGCTGGTGATTTTTCCTATAAAAATTTGACCAAATAATGATTGTATTCAAAATGTGAAGTGTGGCAAGAAAAACACAAGAAGTACTGTTAATATGTAGTGAACATATTAAACATATATGTAGAGGTTATTTAGCTAGATTAAAATCAAAATTAAAGTTTTTCACCCATCTGCATTTCTGTGCTAAATGCAGAGGAATGTTTGGAAGAAAACCTGTAAGAGGCTGCAAAAGACTCGAGACTGGGAAGGAGGTTGACCTTTCAGCAAAACAAGCCTAAATTTTGAGTTGAGTAATAAAATCAGGTCAGAGTACAGTCCTATTTTAGAATGGCCCTGTCAAAGTCCAGACATAAATCAAATTGAGAATTAGTGGAAATACTTAAAACATAGTTTTTGGCAAATATGATTTCCGATCTGAATTAGCTATTTTCAAGATCAATAAAAAATATCTGTCTCTCTAAGTACACAGCTCGTAAATTTGTTTCTCAAAAGTATTGACATGACAATTTTATGACTCATTTTTATTCATTTAAAAACAACTTTAAAATATACCATATATTTTGGTTGTAACTTGACAAAAAGTGGAACATTTTATAGTTTTGCAAGGGACTGTAGATAAACAACCCAGAGTCTACAGTGATATAACGCTGAAGAATACAGTTCTTGAATAAAACTAAACTTTTGCCAAACCCAAAACAATTACTTTATGTCAATGAAGTTAATTGCTGTGCACTTTTATTTAACATAAATATCAAGGGCAAGCATTTCCAAAAGTGGGGGATGAATATCAACAAATGGCTCCAAACATGAGATGACCTCAATAAAAGCCTCTCACACCACTAAAGAAATGGACAGTGGTGGACATAAGATCTGTTAAGTCCAAGTCAGGACTGTTGGGGTGAAAGTATCCCTGCTGGGTCTTGACCACAACATTTGACACCCCCAGCCTGACACAACAAACGAGCTTTTGGCACCTGGTTTCAACCTAAACAAACTGGAAGTCTGGAAGTCAGTTGTGCTCTGGGGAGGCACAACTGGAGGCTAATGTTGTGTGTAGGGGAAATTTGTCAAAGCTGCACATCAATTTTGACATGAGGAATTTCTTCATATGGCAAGTATTAAAGTATCTCACACCCTTGTGTTCTTATAACTCTGAAAGTGGCCATCAATGAATAAAGTTGTTCTGAATTTCACAAGTTGTTGATCAGGTAGTTTATTATTATTATTATTATTATTATTATTATTATTATTATCAATTGGTAATGAGAAAATCCATATTTATTAAATAAACACTAAATTTGGTTGACTATTAATTTTTTTATTGATTTTTTTATTTTATTTTATTCTTTTTTTTGCATTGGTTAGGTATACAGCGCTGTGAAAAGGTTTTTACCAAATTGCAAATTAATTCTGCTTTTATTCAGTTGTTCTGTAATGTGACCCTAAATAAGCTATCCATGCTTAAACCTCTGAATTACACACAACTATTTGAAGCAAAGTGTAGCAAAATTCCTCCACACAGACGTGAAAAATTCAATGGCACTTATAGAAATTAATTTTCAAAATGACATTTGTTTTTACTGTGGTTATATTCTGTATGATATAAAACTGTATGCGATCATTTTAAATATTTGGTAGTAGCAAAAAAAGAAGAAACCTTTGGCAGGGCAACCTTTTTCACTTTATTGTAGATTGATTTTTTGCAATTGGATTTCATCAGAAACTGATCCTCTGCACATGATTGTTCTTAAATAGTTTGAAATGATGCGTGTTTGTTTAACTGATTACACTGAAACCCTCACTTAAGCCAAAAGGATTTGTCATTCTTACTTGGCGCTTCACGGATCCATTTCATGTCATGTATTTGTGTATTTTTAATGATGTAACACGCTCTCTGAGGACCTACAAAACCGCAAACTTCGTCACAGCTTACATTCAACAGAACCTGAACAAAGTAATAAATCAGCTCTAAGGAAACTGGGTCTCTTGTGAACTTGCTGACCAGAAGGCCAACATGCATGTGCCACACATGTTCAAGGAATTGCTAAAGATGTTTTTTTATATACATTTACCCACAATCTAGCTGATAAATCTGTTGGATTTCCATCACTGTTGTAAATCTAAATGCTCAGTGAAATAGAAAAGGTTTGAACAGTTCTTATGTGTCGCTACCTGTATTGGGAGGGATTCCATGGTCAACCAAGCTGAGAGCCGGGATTGAAGCGCAGCGGCTGGGCTTGTTTACTCAGCTGTGGGGCTCCCTGGGTCCAAGGGAAATAGGGGATGTGTTCAGGGCCTCATTAATCATGGCAACCTCGGAAGAGATAAACAGGCACCACCCAGCAGGGATGCTGCGGCGAGGTGGATGGAGAGGTACAACAAGAGGAGCTGGGGTGGTTGGGAGACCAGGAGGCGTGAGGATGGGGGGGACGAGGACAGGAGACGGTACACGTGGAGACTGGGGGATACAAAATAACACTCAATCTTTGGTTCCACATCTGCATAGCTATGCTGGCTTGTAAATCTGCTGTTCAGTCCATGTCTGGCAGGATACAAATGCAAAGGCCAGTCCAAGTGAACAAACCCACTGTGTTGAATTGTTAGTATGCAGACATAGAAATACTGGAGCGTCTCTGTCATGCTCCAGGATTCAGTTGCTCTGTTTGTCTTGAAGTCTTAAACTTACAGTTCATTGCAAATGACAGCTGTCCATTTAGATATTCAACGTTCAATTTGTTTACTCATGACTCTCTTTTTTTATATCTCTCTTTGTAATTTGCAATAAATGTACCTTTGCCTTGACAACAAAAATTGTAGATTTATAACATGGCATCCATTTGTATAGATTGGAAGCCATGTTTAAAATGAGTAAACATATAAATGGGTAAAGGTAATGAAGTATGCATTTACCATTAAGTTTGTTTTTGTTAACCAAACAAACTTTCCAAAGTTAAAAAAAATAAATAAAATCCTGCTAATTTTGCTTTGTGAGTTCTCAATAAGATTACATTAGATTATAAGAGATTTTGTCCAACTTTGATATGTTTAAAAATTCAAGTTACATTTGGGTTTACAAGGGATTCAATCCCTACATGTTTTAGCTATAGTTTTACTGCAGTGACCCTCCAAACAACAAATACTGCTGTGAATGGAAAAGCAGAGCTGGAAGAAACTTCAGATTTTTAACTGGTACAAATGTGTTTCTATTCCTATTTGAGTTATTACTTTGGATTTGTTCCCTTGCATATTTGCTACAGAAATGAATAAAAGTCACATTCTGCTTGCATCATCTTAAACTCTTAACTGCTTTCCCAGTACATTTCCCGTCTGAAATCATAGCACTTCAACCCGCCTAGACAATTTCACTCAATGGGATTTTTTTTTTTATCATCATTTCTTCTCTCTGGTGAATGATGGTGAAACCATTGTGGGGCTAACTGATGTGGCTGGTTTCTGTATTTATTCATTTCAGCAGGTGAAGCAGCGGTTGTGCGGGTAGCGTCTCTAGCACATGAAAATGCTCATAATTGAAATGTATCACCCAGACCCTGTGATTTTACAACATGTCTTGGAATGATAACTGCCGCTCTTTGATCATTAAAACCTCCCCACACCGACGTACCCCAGGCTCATCCATTCCTGCGCATTTGCTTGAAGGCTTTGCAGGAGCTCTACATATTCCGCATCTGAAGAAGGAATTTGATAAAAATAAATCCTGAAAATAAAGCCGCTTCTCCCATGGGTGTAATTGATTTTACAGAAATGTTTGGTGAGTAAGTTCAAAAACACAGACAATTTTGGAATAGGTATCACTGCATTTAAGCTGACAAATTCTTGACTCAGTGCATTACTCATGCTTACAGGAATATACATGACTTTCACAAGTATCTCATTGGGGCTGAGATAAATTGAGGTGATAAAGTGTCCTAACAAGAAAAGAGGAGAGATGATTCAAATCCAGGACAAGGAGGCATTAAGGAGTTAGGAGGAGCACAGGACTTTTATTTAGCACAAATATCCTGCTCTAGCTCACTCAGAGCGCCACTGATCGAAAGCAAACTTCACAGACGGCAGTAACAAAACACACAAGAATCTGACAGCAAGCAAAAGGAAATTTGGATTAAGGAAGATGACAACTACAAATCAAAATCAGGTAGAGGAAACAGCTTCTTGGGGAAAAAATAGGGATTAAACAATATCCACAGCAAAAATTAGAATGAAAATGTTTTACCCCCAAGATTGCTATCTGACCACTGTGGTATTTAAAATGATATGATTTAAAACACTTATCAACAGTGGTGGGTAGTAATGAAGTACAAGTACTTTGTTACTGTACTTAAGAACAATATCCGTGTATCTGTATTTTACTTAAGTAGATTAAATAATGGATATTTTCTACTTTTACTCCACTACATTTTAAAGTAAGTATCAGTACTTTCTACTTCACCACATTTCTACAAAAGTGTCCCGTTACTCATTACATGCAAGTCGCGTTGCGCTTTTTGTCCGTTAAAATGTGAAGTTCAGGGACTTAAGGAGTCACCCATCTCCTCCCCCTTAACTCGCACGCGAAGCTCCAAGACATGCGCAGTGGTTTCCTCTGAGCGGGAGAAGATGTCGTCAGTAATATAATAGCGCTGCATAAATCATAGCTATGAGGACATGTAAAATAAGCAGCGCTTCGCTTTCACAGACGGTGGGGACTTCGTCCACCTTTTAGCGTCACTTGGAAGGAAAGCTTAAAGAAAGGTAACCTCCGTGGACATGAGGCTAGCAAAGTTAGCTGTACTGAGACACATGTTGCATCCACGATGAAAAAAAGTTGTCACTCATGCGCTGAATTATTTTGTGGAGGTTTTGACAGAGGTGTCGCAAATACGGGACAACGCAGTGACCAAAGTCTGCATTGATATGACATTCAGGAACAATCCGATTCTTCAGGACGGATCTTTACTGATTAAATTTATTTCAGCTCTTAGGTATTTAATATCTAGGTGTTTTATGGGAATGTGGGTCTTTCTGATCAATTGAGAAGCAAATTTGATGTGTAAAACTTATTTTTTTTGTCTTGTCTTGGGTAGGTGGTCTTGACTGCAACTCTGCTACGTGGCTCCTCGGTTGCATGTCCTCCCCCACCTTCTTTTCATCCCCTTTCTGTTGGATTTCTTTAAAAATAAATGCCACTAGTGGCAAAAAAAGTGAAGTTCATGCTGTGTTAAGACAGGAGACAAGATGTTAACATCCCTGAAATTATGATGCATAGAATCACATATCTAAGTCTAAACTATGTTACAGAAAGTAAACAAAATAAAAACATGCTGTATCGGTTGCATTGTTCATTAAAATGGCACATTTCTAAAGTATTAAAATTAAATACAATCGGTTCGCTTAATGATATTGTATTAAGGATTAGGTAATGCATTCAGTAAGTACTTTTACTTTTAATACTTAAGTATTTTTAAAAGCCAGTATTTTTTTTTACTTTTACTTAAGTACAAATGTTAATGTGGTAGTTTTACTTTTACTTGAGTACGTTTGTCTGTGTATTTGTACTCTTACTTTAAGTACATATTTTGAGTAGTTTCTCCACCACTGCTTGGCAATGATTTAAAAGCTTTACATATGCATCATCCCATTTTTTTGTTAAACAAAAGTCCCCCTTCTTTCCATTTTAACTAGGTCAAACACAGAAAATCAATTAGAATCTTTCCATCAACTTTTAAACATGCTGGGACACATGTTAAAGTAATAAACTAGTTCATCTAATAAAAGTGAGGTGGAAGATAAAATGGTGCCCTAGGAATCAGCCCAGGGTTTGACTCAGGAGCTGTGATGCCTCATAACCAAAGGTCTGTGTTTTTAAGAAGAAAGCAAAGTAACAAGCGAACTGTTCTTATATGTGTAGGTGCATATTTTACAAGATGCATCTAATTCTCTCTGGGATCCAAGGTCAGGTGAAGTTGCTAACCAGGTAACCCTGTGGTCTTTAAAACAGGTACTGTTATTTTTAGCAATGTGACCTCAATTGAGTTTTGCTGCACAGTAAATACTGGGTAGATGTTTGGTCTGGCCTTTGACTTGATAAAACACAGCAGCAGATGACGCTGCTCCACAAATCATCTCGTAGCTCTTGAAAACTCAAGAGTTTAGCTGGAATCTCAGCCTTGTTTATCTACCACAAACATTTTTTTCCCTTTTCTCTCAAGGCTGTGGTTATCTCAGTTGATTGTGCACCACAGTTTTTCCTTCCTCTAAACTTCTCACAAATATGCACGGATTCCGCGCTCATAACAGCAGCCAGCGTCCTCAGAAAAGATCTCGATTGTAGCTCAACCACTTTTTTACAACGTGACAATGGCTGCTGGACAACTGTCAATTCAGCAGCATTCCCATGATTGTGTTAGCCGTAATCTCTGCATTAAAAATGTTCTTTCTTGATCTTATGAAGTAGGTTTTCAAAATGTTGATATGAAGACAGTTTTTTTGTAGTGCAATAAAATGTTCATTAATCAGTCTGCACTGTAGGACAAGAGTGCTGTGATAAAAAGCACAAGGCCTGCTTCACTGATTAATGACAACTTCCAGCTTTCAAAAATCTGACCACAAATATTGAGCTTATTTAATGTCACTGAAATATTAACTCGACCCTCTTGGCTCGAATCCCACCAGGTCTTTCCTTTTTCTGTATTACTTACATGCTTCTCCTCTTTCTCATTAGGAGAAAAGTGTATTCATCTGTGAAATAAAGGACGGAGGAGAAATAGTGCTTCTGTCAATCTGTCATGAGGACGAGACACACAGTCACAGAGCCGTTATTCTATACCCACGCTCCCTCAGAAAAAGAGGACCTCTTGAAAAAGAGGACCGTGATGAATTTAAAAAAAAATGCTATTGCTTGCTTCTGCTCACCTCGGCCTGCTCTTTCTCTCGTCAAGCTTCTTTTTTTTTTTTTAAATCAGAGCAGGCAAGATTTCACTCATCTTCTGCTCAACGTTTCATCAGAAAGTGGAAAAAGAAAATCTCAGCAATAGGGTGAAGAAACACAACCAGTCATTTTTTGAGAGCTGACAAATGCAATAAGCTGAAGGTTTATTTCAGAGCTCTCTCAAAATGGGTTTTAAGATATTATATTACTCTGTTTATGTAAGTATTTCTTAATTATAGTGTGTGTGCACGTGTGTATTTACGTGCCTCCATATGAGTCTGTGTGCACGTGTCCTTGTGCAAAAACGCTAATTGCTCGTGATAGGCTCGGAAAAGTGACATCATTACCAGATTGGGTGGATTTCCTCCAGAGGTCAAACGAGTGGGCGAGACTGAAACGGTGCTCCGAGAAGTGGAGAATAAAAGCGGAAATCTGGAGGTAAATTATAGGCTGCGCGTTCTGATATATTCGGTGGTGAAAAGGAGGAAACTACTTTTGATTCTCTCACAATCTGCGATTATGTATTTCTTAAAATATTCACACACAAAGGAAATGTTTTCTAACGCATCTGAAAAAGGAAAAGGAGCAAATTTAAACCTTAATGATTTATTAATATTGCTTTAGTATTAAAGAATGTCTAGAGTACCTTTCAATGATCACATTTATCTTGTTAAATTTGCTCAAAACTTAAAAGCAGAGAGAGATATACAAACTTGCATCTACAGTTGGTTGTGACCCCAGGCTGCTCTAATTTCAACAGTAAAGCATAATGAACGATCTAATTGTATTTAAAAAAAATTTAAAAAAAATTGTTTGAACCTAAATAAATATTTCTGCCTCAACTAATAAGATGCCCTTCCAAACCAAAAGGAATAAACTTGACAAAGAATTCCTAATTCCTAAAAAGGAATAAAGGTGAGACATTAAGATACCCAGACATAGTTTTAAAACATAACCAGATATAACTATCTGTTTGTGCTAAGTGTTGCATTTTTTTACAATATTCTGTTCTATAATGTGAAGAAAAAAAAAATCATTAACTTGCAAACACTTAAAAATATCTAAAATTTGAACAGCTCAATAACAAAATAATCACAATTTACTGGGGTCAACATAATATGTTTTTCAAATGCTTTTAAAATGTACCTCACAGGTTCCTGATTTATTTCTGTTAATGTTCATTTCTATGGATAAAATAAAAGAGTGATTAGAATCACTCTAGAAGTAAAACAGAATAGGTAAGTGAAGCAGGAAATGAAACTTTATTTCATTTCTTTGTAACGAATAGAAATGCAAACCTATCAAGACATTGACTTCCACTTAAACCGACAGGCTGGGAAGGAGTAGATGATCCAGGAAGGAGCCACGAGACCGATGGTGACTCTGGAGGATGAGCTCCACAGCTCAGGCAGAAGAATCTGTTGACAGGACAACTATTAGAAATTAGTCATGCACTCCACAAATGCGGCCTTGATGGAAGAGTGAGTCGAACACTTTTCCAAACTGTCTGCTGTTCAGACAGTTTTGGGCAAACCTCCTTCCCAGTCTTGTAGGGGATACAGCAAATATGTTGAAGAGAGTGTTCTGTTCAGATGAAGCAGAAATTCAAAGCATCTACATGCAAAATACCATTCATGACAAATACGTTTTTTTCTCCAAATAACCTTGAGAACATCATCCTCATAGTAAAACATGGTGTTGGAGGCAACATGCTTTTGGAATGTTTTTGTTTTGTTTTATTTTTTTCAGCAATACACTGAAGTAATGTTTGTAACATAATCAATTGTAGAAAATGTTCAACACTTTCAGAGCAATTTATGTGGACGTATGTCTGTAAATACTTTCATTGTCTCTGTTCAAAGTATGTCATAAATTATAAAATAGAAACAATGCAATGATCTTTTATAAGATACCTAACAATTTTTAACATAAATTTTAATCTTTCCTTGAACTAAACTATTTTCAGTAACATGTTCTTTTTCTGTGCTGCTATAGCTTTTCAATGAAAGCATCAGCTTTTAACAAGACAAAACCAATAGTCATATAAAAGTTAGATTATATTTGGATTATGGTCCGGTGAAGACAACAAACCCTCCGTTAGGTAGAGTTCACTCCTTGGCACTATTGATCTAGAAGGAAAGTTGTTGCAGTTTCTTCCTCTGGCGCTTTTACTGTTTAGCAGTTCACTAATGCCACCTAGTGTTCATCTAAATAACTGTCCTTTTGCTTGGGCACCAATGAACAAAAACAATAACATTTTTTACACAATAGAATAATGTACAACATACAGCTGTCATTACTGAATGATATACAAGTTGGAATTTATTTCAGATGTTCTCTAATCAGCGTACTTTAAAATTGAATGCATAAGCTATACAATTAACACCAGACATATAGATGCATTTTTAAAAGGGCCCGCAGCTATTTTATTTTTAAATAATAACAGAGATAATAAAATGCAATCTTATCAAATGTGTGGGAAAGCTGTGTGAACTTCTACATTTGTAGAAAGTTAAAAAAAATACATTTAAAAAGAATGAAAATAACGGTGGCGTCTTTATGCATGTAAATATAAGTGGTTTCAATTTTACATACAGTGCCAATGATATTTGGTTAAATGTCTCTAAGCAGATGATATTCAGCCACTTGCAAATCTGAATGTGTTTTTGGAATAATTGTGGCTGGATATTTGACCTCTCCTGTTTGCCGACTTGCTGAAGTTCAGGTTGATTTCCAGACACAGACTCATGCTTTATACACATTATATAAATCTTCATCAGTGTTGAAATCAGAGCTCTTCCACAAAGCTGCTTTAAGTATTCCAAAACCAGCTGTGATATGAGTTACAACAGGGAGAAAAAAAAAAGAAAATGATTTAATTCAGTTCATTATGTGCTGTGACTTCTCTGTTTCTTTTTTCTGTAACATTTGATCTGATGTGGACCTAATTGATTCATTCATTTATTTTCAACCATTTTTGATAAATTCACCTTCCTAAAAATCTGTAGATTTCTGCCTTGCAAAAACCTTGTAATTTTATAAATCAACTCACACAGGAGTGTAAAATCAGTTTTTCGTAAATTCTTGTTTACTAATATCTACGGAATTAAAACACTGCCTTCCAGCCAGGGGCGGATCTACTGTGGCAGTTACCACTCCAAACGAGAGCCTTGCCACCTCTGTTGCCACCCCAGCTAGCAACTATGAATTCAATAAATAGTTATGACAAATTGGACATTAAGCGCATGAAACTTTTTTTTCCGACAACATTGAACGCAACACTATGTAACCTGACACCACCTACTGGTAAGTAGTGGGAGGTGCGAGCAAAGAACAGAGCGCCAGCAGCATTGATGAATATGGCTTTGCAAACCATCAGAAGTGGTTCTGTGTAGTTTGGTTCTTCATCTGTTTATCAGCTTAATGTACCTTTATTGTGGTTCACTGCAGCCGCTGCAATTCCTAAAAACAAGTGACAAAAACTGAGCTAATCCCCCGTGTTCTCAAAATGTGATATTTATAACAGTCGTCAAACTATGGCTAATACAGCATATTAAAAATAAAACGATTGACCAATATAAATAGAAATGTGTCCCTTCTTGTATATTGACAGAACTAACAGAAACTAAACTGTTTATAGATTTGTATCATGGAGAATTTATCAAACATCAGTTTTCTAATCTTTATCTTAAGTCGTATTTAATAGATATATCTAATAATAAATGATGGAGCTACTAATATTTTTGTGACAGATTTGTCTTTGTCCCATATTGGGATAGAATAGTTTTCTGGACACAATGAATCACATAGCAACCAATAGGCGTTATTCAGTCCAGTAATGCATATCAATTAGCAGGAATATGAAAGATGTAAAAATAATTACTATATTAAGAAATGGTATTCAAGCCTCGGTGCTAGATAATGCAAGTTAAGAACAATATTTTGTTTGTGTTTATATATATATCTATATATATAGATATATATCTATATATATAGATGTATATAGATATATATCTATATATATATATAGATATATATCTATATCTATATATATAGATATAGATGTATATATATACATCACATACGTCTAAACCCTAGGTGGCATCAGTGCACCATTTCACTATAAGAGGGGTCAACGGAAAATTCAACATCATAATTGCTTTAGTTTAAAGCAGTGGAATAAACAGTGCTTAGTTAATGTCACTGCAAAGAAAAGAGCATTTTATAAGGCTTTTTACCAGGAGAGCTAATCAATGTGACTGGTTGTTTCTGCACTGTAAAACATAAATATTCTGTTACAATTTAGCTGCACGGCTAACAAGTTTCCCCTCCATCCAATAGAAATTCTGTAGTACGGAAAGTGACCTGACAGTGGCATCTGCTACCACAATTTGTTCACAGACACACGTATCAGCTTCTCAATTTCCTTTCTATAAAATTGTGCCATAATACGTGGAGTGGACACAAAAAGCACCAGCCATTAACAGGAACACTGAACAAGACAGACACATTTACAATCTTCTACTCTCTAATAATATTTACTCAAACCAAGTATAACAGCAGCGGTTTATGTCACGTTACATATCGTTGCCTGGGGACGTCACCATAAACTTTATCGCCTACCTTTACCATCTGCTCTCACATTTAAAAGCTTGTAAGCCTCCTGGTAAAGATCATTCTACAATCAATGCACTTCACTGAAATGCAAAGCAGATTTTTCTCAGAAGAAATGTGTCTGTAAATGTTGGTCACTCTCTGGCTCGGTTAGACAGAAAGTCCGCCAGGCGTGATGATCATTGAGGTTCTGATCATCCTGCCTTGTCTCAGGCCCACCACTTTGTTAGAAACGCCAATTAAAAGACAAACTCACTTTTCTTGGGTGTTTAGAATTTTACCTATTCTGTGGAACCAGATAAGTTTCAATTTTTAAATTTGTTTCAATTTCTGCTTCAACAAAGCATTGCTTATTGAACGATGAGGCAGATTTTAGCTTACTTGTGTCATACATTGCTTTCACATTTATGCCCCTTTTATCCTTTTATTATAAATTTATGTTCATTGCAATATGGTCACTATCCCAGATCATGAATTGTTTTAGGATGGATAGCAGATTCTTTTTCTCTGTTTTTATATTTTGTTTAACCATCTGCATTATATTCTGATTGTGTGTAAACTCCCCTTACAATAAGATAGCGCAGTATCTATGCAGTTCTAGCCTTTCCAGAATTACTGCATTCCTCATAACAAAGAGAAACCATCTGCTAAAAAGAAGTTTCTTGAAGTTTAGTTAGTTGCCCTGGATTGTATTTATGAGTGTGAGAAAAATGTGCTGAAGACCTCCACCACAATCACTACTATGTTGGTATGTCACATAAAATCACAAAATTAACACTCGTTTGTAACCGCACAAGTTTAAATGGTGTCAATACATTTGGGAGGAACTGTATCAATATAAAATCCTTCCCAGCAAAAAAATAACAGCCGCAATATCTTTATAACTCAACAGTTCTCCATGTGAAACTTAATACAAAACTCAATCAATCAACAGTGCAGTCAAAGCAGTTCCTCCAAAGATTTTAAATGTCAAGTGCATGAATGGCCCATTGAGAACCACTTGTTATGCAACGAAGCAGGTAAGAGCATAGCAGAGACGCAATGTTTTCACTGAGACCCTCCCAGATTAGATGTCCTCTCTGACATAACTACAGTTCAATGAGTATCAGTGGGACAGTAAACCACTTTTAAATCAGAAAGACCTAAAAGAAAGAGAATTTAACATGCATCTGTAAAATTTTGCGGCATGACCTCACTTCAAGTGTAGGTGTAAAAGGGTTGAAACATCTTTAAAATGTCTTTAAATTCATAAACAAAACAGGTAACGTGAGGTTCGTCTGGATAATAGAGGAATCTATGAACATTGAGTGAAATTACTGGTGCTAATGAAAAGATTTGATTAAATAAAAACAAAAACAAACAACAGCCGCAGTTACCGGCTCCTTTTACCAGTGTGCCACATCTCCCACGGGAAAGCAGTGCAAAGGACATGCGATATACCTCTGCTCATCTCTGCAGAATGCGCTGATATATGACAGGAATGTGTGGGAAACATAAAAAGAACGTATTAGCTGAAAGTGGGAACAGTAGAGCAAGCAAACATCTTGATGACCTATGAGACAAAAACGTGATTTAATGTCTTCTCACTCGTTATCTTATGGGAAACTGCTTCACCTCAAGGATATATTGGAAATAGGACCCATTTTGAAACTGTATGTATACTTCAGTATCCTGCTCTGCAACTATGTGTGAGATCTCATGTGCATTCCTTCCTCTGTGTTGCCAGTAAGGTGATTACGGAGTATCATTTCCTCTAGCTGTTGAAATCCATTTTCTGGGTCAGCGGACCCTACAAAGGACTGATTGAGTCTTAAAAAGGGATCCCCTCAAGCGTACATTTGTTCCTCTTGTAATGGTGAACGTCAACGGAAAACAAAGTAACACCAAAGGAACTTAAGTCTTTCATCTTTGATATTTTTACCACCTTGGTGTTGGCCTAGCACATAAAATCCCAATAAAATACATTGAAGTTTGTGTTGGTAACATGACAAAATGTGGAAAGGTTCTTCTGATAGGAGCATGGAAAAAATTGAATTGCGTTTAGCAATCTAATTTGATCTAGTTCAGTTTGAGAAGTCATGAAATGCCTTAGTTAGTAAAATGGCATTAATGGGTAAGGAAAGAAAGACAAATCATCAAGTAAGTTCTGGTAGTGTTTAGAGTTCTGCTTCTTTATGTGAAATCCCAAGGAGCACTACAATCTAGAAAATACAGATAGGGTTTTGTAACTCTTAGCAACACCCACTACTCCAACAATGTCATTTGCAAATAAACTAACAATTTAAAACATCTTCTGAAATGTCCTCACTGCATGTTCCCAACTAAAAATAATAAGCTTCTTCTTTATTCAGCTGCTTGGTGTTGCTTCTTTCAGAGTCTCAGTTGCCACTTCGTATGAATAATTAATTACCTTTCATGGCAAAAACACTAAGTAAATTGTTTTCTGTAATTTGGTTTTGTGAATATTTCAGTCTGTGAATCAGAAGACGTTTACTCAACTCCAGTTTCTGTGCCACATACTGAAATGTCATTGGGCAAGATACTGAACCCCTAGATCCCCTACTAATATTGCGCATTACGTGAATGTTGTGAGTGCAGACATATGACTCATGGCGTAAAAGTGTTTTGAGGGGGTCTTTATGACTGGAAAACCACTACTTAAGTTTAGTTCATTTGTTTAAAAAAATGTAAATCCAATAAACTGTTTCATTTCTGTGATCATTTCTGCTTCAGAGTCAGGGATGTGCGACTCCGTCAGTGGCGAAGGAGGAGGAAGAACAGGAGGATGGGAGGGATCCATTGCTCCAGTGTAACGAGATTCCCAGCTAATCAGTGACTTTCCTACCCTATCTCTGCTATCAGGACACTCTGGAGGCTCTGTAACCCAGGATGAGCTGATGTCATGCTTAGATGGGCAGAGAGGGGGAGGATGTGTGTGTGAGTGTGTGTGTGTCTCTTTGCAGATTTTATGTTTGTGAAAAGATTGATTCCTGTCTGTGTGCATGTTTTTTTTTCCTTCTTTTTTTTGTATCCACAGACACAAAGTTAAGTCATGTGAGGATGACTAACCGCCCACATGAACCACATGACGTAAGACAAACAGAACTAGAGAAATGATTTCAAGAGTGTGTTTCAACTCACAGAGTCAACATTTCTGCATTGAGTTCATCGTTTGGTTTGTACACACAAACCGTAATAGTTGTCTTAATGGGAGGTGGGTCGTGGGGGGGTAAGGTTTTAGAGGTGTTTAAAGGTGTAAATAAATTAGATTTTTGTCAAATGCTCCAACAAAAATGGACAAAAATTAGCATTCTTCTCTCAAGGAAGCAACGTGTCCCATAACCTTTGAAGAGGTATTGATTAATTCTTCTGACTTTCTGAAGTCTGAAAAATTATCTGTCTGAACAATTCACTGTTTTTTTTTTGGACTATGTGTTCTTTCTTGACCTATTTTACTTTGTTCTAATCAATTATGACAAGAACTTGGTACAGTAGCTAAAATATTTACTCAAGAAAGATGATCAATATTTTTCAAATAATACTATTGAAGTACAAGTGAAAAGGGTTTTTTTTTCTTTTCTTTTGTGCTTAAAAGTGAGAAAGGTTGTCAAGAAAATACTGATTGTAATGTGTGTAATAAAACATGTGAGAAAATTCTCAAATTCTGATATTTTAAGCAATAACAACTTTATGCACAAAAACCCAACTTTCCCCTTCTTTCTGTACAAATCTTTTGAAGGCAGCATCTAAAATAAATGAGTGACAGTGAAGTCTAAAATCATTAACACCCAAAGTGTTTTAGGTCTCTTTTTAACAATCTTTGAATTTCCCCCAACATGTTTTCTCCAACTAGAAATAACATTAATGCTTTGGAGTGGCCCAGTCAAAGTATTGACTTGGTAGAAAGATCTGATTGAAAATCTGTGGAGGGAGCTAAAGATTAGGGTTGATGCCACAAAGAGCTCCCAGATAAAAGGGAAAAACATAAGCCTTGTAAGCAGTAATTTTAAACCCTCCGGGCTCTTAGCAGTGTGTGTATGGATCCGTAAAGTAGTCCATAATTTTGGTTGGTAGCTCCTGCTAAAGCCCAATATTATCGTTCTATTTCTGTCTGGATATGGGAGCATTGAAGAGAGAGACTGTCTGGTTGATTAAGTTTGTTTTACTTGTGTGTGGTTGTTGTTGAAGATTAGAGGAGTAAAATGGGACTAGACTACCAAACTTTAAAATCTATTACTAACATTTTTAACTCAACATGGAAACAGACAGTAAGCCATTTTTGGTATAGTTAATTACTTGCATGTGGAGTAATGTGTTCATGCTTCTCAGGGACAGGTGAACTGCAGTAGTCTGTAGAGAGATTTGATCCAGATTGACATGTAACTTCAGTTTTGCTCTTTGAGAGAAAATGAAAATTGACTATAGTGATAATTTATTTGTTGTTCACTATTGCTGGAAAGATCTTTCCTTTTTTCTTGTTTATTGTTGTTATTATTATTAAGGTTTTGCCATATGAGTTCATTAACTGTTGAGATTATTAGGTAATTCTTATGAGCTATTCCCTGTGGATTTTTACTTGTATTCTTAGATTAGCTGGTTCCTCTTGGTATGAAGTTTGTATGTAGTTCAACTCCATTTGTATTATCACTCACCTTTGCTCGTTCTTCACTCATTCGCAGTTGTTCTACATTCCTCTGATGAACCTCACCTGGATCCGATGTCATTCTCCACCTTTACTCATTTACTTTGTTTGTCACTGAAACTGAAGTCAAATTTCTTGTTAATGCAAGGTCAGTACTAATTCTGCTTCCTCCTTGTTTTTGTATTTTTTTTTATTGTTCATTTCACCAACTAGCCTGTTGATTGCTATTTCTTTAAGGTTTTGTTGGCTCTAGTGACCTTTATTTGAAAGTAGTTCGACAGGAAACAGGGTATTGAGAGAGAGGAAAGACATAGGGCCAATGTCGCCAGGCTGGGAATCGAACCTGTGACCATGAGGACTAAGGCTTGAATATGTGGGTCATGCTTTGCCCCTGCACCACCACAGCACCTGATCCCTATTTCTTATGTGCATTTTGGTTCTGATTTTTACACATATGGCAATCACTTTAGATTTTATGAACCCTTAGAAGCAAAGTTAATGAACAAAATATGTTCCAAAAACACAACAATTTACAAAACAAAAAGGATGTATTGGGCTATAACTACACAATCTAGCAGGTATACATTACACAAAACCTTTATGTTGGAAAACTTGCGCATAAAGATCATAGAGTCAGGGGAAATACCAGTTGAGGTAAATCTAAATCCTTTCAGGCAGCTAGTCAAACATGCAAAATAACAAGATGGCAGACAGAAAAATATGTGCAATGGCAACAGGTAGTTAGGTAGGTCCACAGTGAGACAAAAGGCAGAACGGCAACATATCCTCGACTTCAAGAGGTGTCCATTACACTGGTCCACATCACAGTAAACGGAAAAATGATCTCATCCCCTCAAACACCACTGACTTAATACCCTGACATAAGGCTGAGGGAGGCCTAATATCAGTGCAGATCTCCCTGAGCAGAGCAAATAGTGTGGCATTCGATGGGATCTGACTCCTATTTAGAAGCCTTAGTTGTTGTTTTTTTCAGTAGAGAACTGTTGGTAGTATTTCAAACTGCATACTAAAGAAAAATGGACCAAAGATGATAAAAAAAAGGTTGACAGTAATTTGAAACCGCTGAACGTTACTGTTTACCACTTCTTTATGTCCAGTCTCAGCCTTTTTGTTAAAAAAAAGATATTTTTATGATATAAATCCAGTAACTGCTAGAACATCAGAAATGTTATGGATAATGAAATGAAAGAACATCAGACTTACCTACCTTTAAACCCTCAGAAGGTTTTCAAAGATCTTTTACAATGAAAATAGTCAGAACTAAAAGTTTGTGTTTTGCTCCGTTTGTCTTAATCCATGTAAGGCAACAGCAAAAAATAAAATAAAGATATATGGGGCTATTTTATATAATCTCTTTAAATTTTACTCTGTTTTTTAAGGTAACTTATAGAAAAGAGTCATTTATAGGTGGTATCTGCCAGCAGTAAGCCTCAATTACTATGAATGTTGTTTTCATCAAGGTAGCATTTGAAAACCACACAGGCATTAGCACCCCCAAGGACAAAGCTTATGGTAATGGAAGATAAACCATGTCATCACTGCTCCTGTTCGATGATCAATGTGCACTCCTTCAAAGGCAACCATTGATGTTCTTGGCCCAGTAAAGTCCCAGATGGTAGATGATGGCACAGGTGCCAGCCACACATACCCGGTTGCTAACTTCAAAGGCAGTGTGGCGTGTCAAGTATTCGGTACATGTAGGAAACCAGCCTGTTATTACAGATGCAAAGGGTCACCTTCCATGTTTTGCTTTGGCGATCAGCTATGTCGAAGCTCCTGCTTTTGATTAGAAGATGTGTAAGTACAGGACTGTCCGGCACAGTTCCGATCTAACACCCTCAAAACTTCTGTCAGCTTCCAACCATTTCAGAGGCAGAAGAATACAATAAGTGTTCATTCGGTTGATATCAGAATACGTTTGTCTGACATTGTTAGCATTTGAAGATACCTACTCACACCACTTGCCAACAGTGACTGCTGAGAAATAAATTCTTTAGCTATTTACTAAAATAGCAGGAGTTGTCAAAACTGTCAGAGACATTCCACTGGACAGAGATTCAATAAAACAGAGTGTGTGTTGGTAATAAATAATGTCAATAATAATGAGACTTGATAATAATTTTGAAAATGTAGCATATCCCAACTGTATTTAAATGACACCCTAAAATATTCATATGTACATATAGTATAATTAGTTATTTGATTTCTTGAATAAAGATATGGTCATTTTAAAGTTTGAGAACTGGGTTTTTCTGTTATTATTGTACCTTTATTTTTTAAGGATGCCAAAAATAAAATTTAGGGTTGCCAAAGTACCCTAACAAATTTACCATAGCAAGACATAGTGGTTTTATAGATAATCAAGCTAAACACAGCTACTCATTCATGCTCCCATTCAAGCAGTGTTGTGTGTTGGTCTGTTGAGAAGATCTGCTTACACCACAGTTTACAAGGCTTGGAGTAAATACAAGGAAAAGTACATCTACACAGAGCAAGAAAGCACTCCAATAAAGTTTCGCAAAGCCATGAAACCTCAATAGAAAATGTCAGGAACGAGCTAAAATAACTTGCTGTTAATCTGTTTCTTTTCCCCCCCCAAATCAGTGCTAACTATGGCATCAAGGCAAAACCATAATAGGCATCTTTGTCATCAGTTTGCCAAACGGGCCAACCATCAACGCGTCCTGCCTTTGAATTAACACAAGCAGTTTTGATGTAGGGAGGCCGTGCCCTGCAGGCTATCTCACTGGTTTTCCCCTTTTTGGGGGGATAGAAAAACCAGCTGCATCACTATAAATGCCATAACACTGGCTTTTTTTGTCCTCTGAAATTAGTATGGAAATGAAGTGGAAAATGAGATATAAATGGAAATGCGGGTTAAGAGGGTGCAGGACCCAACAATAGGATGGTTTACTTAAAACTGGCACTATGTGAGCAGTTAGTGTCAGAAGGAAAGACAGAGATGTCAACAAAGCCCCTCTGTGTCTTTTTACAGCCATCCAATGTTTGGAATCAAACACTAGCTCTCCCAACACTCTCTAGTCTCCAAGCTGTTCCTCTTGGCCACAAAAGAGGGCTCCTTTATGTTGTCAAAATCTAACCATGAATGCGTGCTCATTGGTGTAGACGTTTTTATGTGTCTGCGTTTATGTAAACATTTTACAAATGTAAAAGTAGGGGCTGTAGCAAAATTAGTTATAATTATTTAAAAATAGACAATTCAATGAAAATATAAAACTAGCTCACACCTGTTCAGTTTTAATATATTTCGTTTTCATGCAATGACGATTTTTGTTGTTTGTGCTTTTTCTTCAGAGTTGTTTTGAACAAGTGAAATTTGTATTTCTTGTAAGCAGGGTAGACGTATAACAGCCTTCTTTTAGTCAGCTAAAGGGTGGTGTGGAGCACCAGTTGGTTTAGTGGCTGTCCTAGTTTAATCTAGAAATTGCAATAGCCAAGTTTTCAAAAAGCCAAGGGAAGGAAACCAGCAAGTAGAAATGAGAAACACACAGGACAGGACAGAGAGGTAACAGGAGGAACCAGCCAGGAGTGACTGATGATGAGGTATTGGGAGGTTGAATGCTGAAACAAAAGACCGGGCTAATTGACTAACAGGTTACAGGTGTAAAAGGAGAGTGCAGACAGCAGACTGAGGTGAGAGAGAGTGAGAAAATGGCACATGGGGCAAGAGAAAATACACTTGGGACCAGGAAATAAATGTAACACTAAAAAATTACTAAACTAAAGAAACACAATTAAACTAGAGTAACTAAAAATTACTGAAAACAAGAAGTAAACACTAATAAGGACTGAACTAAAGCAAAACAGAAGCAAGACTGATCAAAGAACAGAATAATCAAGATAGACTTAATAAATCAAACTCCAAAACAACTACGGATCATAACATGTCTTGTTAAAGAGACAAATAATAAAAAGCATCTGCAGATATGGACTGTTTGTAAAGTTCAAACAATAAACCCTCTGCATAATTTCTGTAAATAAAACAACTCTGACCAATAAAAAAAAATGTAAAAGACTAAGAATAAATCTTGACAACTTGGTATTGATGCCTTTATGTTAAATTCTTTTCAGTTCATGTATCATGTATATAGCCCACATTCTCTAGGCCATTTTTAAGCCATACAGATCTAACTAATATAGAGATATGTCTATTAGTAAAAACTTTCTGCCTAACCTTCGGCTCCAAATTTCAACCTTGTAATAAATTTTAAAAAACCTGATTCAGAAACAACACATCCCAGCCAGCCTATATGTGAATCAAACTTTTAAATAGAAAATCAAATCAGTATTTTGATTGTAAAAATACATGTTAGCATGTTGTACATCTGTGAAAGGAGCGTTTTGACTCAGCTTTTGTGTTTGTGTTTCTGGCAGCTCAACCGGGCCGGTGCAGCTGCACGGCAGCCTTAATTCTACAGGGCCACCAGTCAAAAACACCCCTATAAATGCTATTGTGTTCACCTGATTGATCTTTCACAGGCCCAGGGCAGGCCAGACAGGCTGACTTAGAAGCGGAATGGCAAAGGAATGGATGGTGAACAAACAAGCAAGCCAGTGTGTGCTGGAGGAGGTTGGGTCGCAGGTGGCTAGAAGGCACGCTTGGTTTGGCGCACAAGCTCTCATCACATGCCAGCAGTGACATTTCTGGACTATGGCTTTTACACAGGCAGGAATCCCAGCAACGGTGCAGTGTGATGAGGGAATGAAGAGAGGGACCTTGGGAGGGTTTTACAACTCGCACGGGCAAAGAAGGAGGAAATGCACACATCTATAGAGGCATGCATTAAACATGAAACGGACAGTTTCTCATTTTAAAGATCCCTTTCACTTTTGTTGTGTTTTCACAAATGCACACCCCTTCGAAGGAGGACAGAGGCAAGTGCAGAATTTTAGGGGACTGAACAGCACTGCCAGAAATTTACAGGGTGTTGCATAAATGGCTGTCACATTTTCTTCTCTGGCCAAATTCGATTACTGGGATCTATAAATTACATTTTCTGGAATAATGTTTAAAGTCTCCACCTTTTATTCTTACACTTTGATCTCCAAAACAAAAAAGTCAACTGTTGCTGTTCCAGCTGCAAGGCCTTGCGAAAGATGCCAGATCTGTTAAACCTTTTCACATTTTGTGAACTGCATTTTTATTTGGATTTTATGTGCGAAATAGACCAACACAAAGTAGAAAATGGGAAGTCAAAGTAAAATGATACTCTGCTTGTGCTATGTAAAATGTAATCTGCATGTGAGCAAGAACAATAGGGTGTATTTGTATTCAATCCTATTTTCCTGTGATGCCTCTCAATAGAATGTAGTGAAATCAATAACCAGGTACCTTCAGAAAACACATAATTACTAAATTAAGTTCACCTGTGTTTAATTTAATGTCAGTATTAATCCAAATTAGTGAACAAATAGCATTTATTAAGACCAATGTAATCAATGTCAGGGATATTAGGTTTGGGTTATAAAACATATCATCTCCCTAATCTCTGATCAGTACATCATTTGAGCAGAAAAAGCATGAGATATAACTGCAAACTTTCCAAGAGTGGCATGATTCTGGTCTGATTCTGATGTTCGAATTTGCTTCTTTCTTTTTTCTTTTTTTTTTTTACTTATGCTAAGTCCGACTTTTAAACCAGTTTTATGAAACAGAACAATAATACATATGTAGAGGATAAATATTTGTTTTCACAGAACTGTACCTCACAAGACTTGCAACTGCAAAAATATTGCAAAATGAGGCTTTGAAAATTACTAACTGAGGGAGTCTAAAATCAAATGTGCATCAACCTTTTCAGATGACATTTATGAAACTCCTGAAGGATTTTTTTATTTTTTTACTATCTATACACTTGCCAACATGAAAAGGCTCATCTGAGAATATCTACATACATGTGCATTCCAAACTTTTCAGATTTTTGTGACATTTTCCTTCAATTTTGCAACAAAGGACTACTTTGTGTTCATCTATCACAATAAATCTCAGTAAAATCCCTTGAAGTTTGTGTTTATCCTTGTAAAAGGATAACATATAAAACTTTAATACTTCTGAAAGACACTGTAATGCACTAAAGCATGCCTTGCTTAGAGCAAATTGTTGAGCGGCAACATGGTATGCAGTGTTTCTTTACCTTGAACAGAGGAATCTTTTCAGGAAGGTCATGAGTTCAAATAATCCAACTAGGCCTTTGAAGGAAGTGTTTGGAGGAGGGGAAAAAATCACGCAACAAACAGAGCGATCTCTATTTTGACTGAGGTTATTTTAAGGTGTGTATTGTTTGCTTAGGAAACACTGTCCTGGGTGTAAACCAGATACTTTGTGTTTCACACTGCAGGCAGGACATGGGACAGCCCTGGGGGTCGAGATTTGGCAGCAGGGATGTGAGATATTTGGGAATGTGCGCAGAGGTGTTATTATTTTAGGTTGTCTTGGAAAAGACACTATCCAAAGCCTGTTTTTGGGCACTGACACACATGAAAGGGCATGTGGACACACATGAAAGGGCATGTGAGACTCCTGCGCTATTGTTTCACACACAAGTATTTGTAGCAACTTTCCAGGTGGAGTGATACAAGAGAGAGAGAGAGAGAATATTTATTTCTCTCTCTCCTTGAAGTTTGTGGTTGTCAGAGTTTCTGACCAAGAGTTAAATGTGACTGCTTGTTATTTTGGAAAACATGGACAAAAAGAATATCAGCTGAAGTAGAAAAACATTATCTCTTTGAAAGAAAATGGAATAAAAAAGTGTTATTACACACCAAAACACACACAATGTGATGACCCCTATGAATAGAAAACCTATAAGAAGATTCCTAATAGCAATGTTTTAAAAATAAATTGGTAAATGCTCTAATAATTTAACACTTCTGGGAGTAAATCAGCGGTTTTCCCTCAAATATTAAGCTGGACAAAGCTGTTATTACTGTTGACTGGAACGTGTGTTTTGTGATTTGCGCACTTCTATGGTTTAAGGAAAATAAAATAAGAACTAAAAAAGCTGCTTGTGTACCAATCTGTTTTGTAATGGATGCATGTTCTGCTTTTTGGTTTGGTTTTATTAGAGAATATTTGAAGATTATAAGAGACCTGAACAAATAAGGGAAAATCACTTGGTTCTGTTTTTGAGAAGATTCATTAATGGACTAAAATTAGTACCAGTGCTTTGCAACTTTTACAGAATCAGAGAGCAAAAACCATCCACAAAGTCTCTGACCGATGCATTTCTAATTGTTAAACATCTGTTCTGGTTGTGATTGTTAAGATCGTGCATTATGCTTCCAGTAAATCTGTAGGTGATGTCCTTGTATTATCAGGAATCCTCATTTCTATATCAGTCACCATCGGCCTTATCGGGAGAACTAGAGGAGGAATGAAGACTAAAAGCTTCAGATAGAGAAAGAGACCCGAACCCGAGAGGTGTTGTCGACAAGAATTCCTCGCCGCACCCTCCCCCCCAACGCCTCACCTCATGAGTCTTCTCTCTAAATTTCCTTTTCCAAACACTGCTTCTTGCTTGTCCATCCATTTCGCTTCAAACTTGACTTTTCTCCCTAAGTTGTTTCATTCTTTCTGAACGTCTTCACATCTTGCCTCCATTTTCGGCACTGCATCTCTCCATAACTACAACGTTTGAAGCTATAATAACATTTCATCCATCCATCAAGCACAGCCAGCTTTGATCAATAAGCACTTTGAGTCCACTCCACAGCGCTGCACGGGTCTTAAAATGTCTCCCGTCTGTCTCTGTCAGTACTTATCTCACTGCTGACGAAGCTATATTAGACTCAAAGGTGGATGACTATTACAATAGATTTCACAATGCTTTTCAGCACTTTGCATGTGTGTGTGTGTGTGTGTGTGTGTGTGTGTGTGTGTGTGTGTGTGTGTGTGTGTGTGTGTGTGTGTGT